>JACJUM010005600.1:1132539-1167036 GCA_020976665.1 Heortia vitessoides
TCCCGCCGCGCGGGTCGTCGACCTGCGCCCGCGCACGGTCCCGGCGCACGGGTTCTCCGCACCCACACACGTCTGGCGCTCCCAGACCGCACTTGAACTCTCCGATATAAAAATACGGTATAGCTCAAATGCACAGGTTACTCTACGCTCTTCGTTTGCCAACTCGCTTGCCCAGTGCGGCAATTATGGGCGACATTCGACATGGGTAGGCCTGTGTCCAGCTGTGGACATACGATGGCTAAAATGATGATGATGATATAAAAAATTCTCGGTATGTCCCACAGACCACGTGGCGCTTCTGATCGGCATAGTGGCTTTGGGCGTGGTGGTGGCGATAGCGGCGGTGGTGGTGACTCGCCTGGCGCGGGCGCAGGAGCGCGCCTCTGCCACGGGCGCCCGCCGCCTCGCCACGAAGGACAACGAGATGGCCTGGGACGATTCCGCACTCACCATCACCGTCAACCCGATGGACGAGGTCTGATAAACCATTATTTTAGTGTTGTGTACGTATACACGAATATTCGCGTAATGTATGTTGTTCGCACTCGCACGAATCGATGCTAATGTTTAGCGAATTTCACAAATGGAAAGAAATGATAAATGACGAACGGATTCTTTTCTTTCACCTGACTCTATCATTCTCTTCATAGAGCAAATAATTAACTTTACCTTGTTTCTAAAGAAGAATAGTGTTCCTGATGCAATCATCAGAATCATTTTCACAAATCACCTTTTCCTTATTTTGTGTCCATCTATTTTCAAAGTCTAATATGTCTTCATTTAAATAGGCCTATCACAGGCACTTTTAAATCGTCAAAACAACAAAAGTCACCTATGAGTATATCTAATTACAATTTTACACAAATGACCGAAATGACCTGACAACCAGTGTTATAAGAGTCATTTAAACAATAGGTCATTGAGTGTCCTGCTTTAATACTGGTCTGCCGGCACCAGACGGGGCTTATAACTAAATTTATAGCAGGTTCATTACGCGAGCCACTAGAAAATAAACTGCATGAAAATCTGATAGTGATATGGGTTCCAATAACACCATAGCTATTATTGGAACCCATACCGGCGTCGGCGGTAACAAACCGTTGACTTAACAGTAGTATTTCTCTTGTTATTATTTTAAACTATAATTTTTTTTAGTAATATTATTAATTTGTAACTGTTATATACTTGTCAATTAGTATATTTCCATTTTCGGTACATTCCTACTTTATTCCACCACTTTTAAAGTGCAGGTGTTGGAAATCTCTTATTTATTTATGTAACGTGTCTAACTATCGAATGCCCGTGTACTGAGTGTGTGTGCGCGCAGACGGGCGGCGGCGGCGCGTGCCCGCGACACGTCCTCGCGGCGGACAGCTCCGACGGGGACTCGTGCTCCGACTCGGACTCCGACCGCCACGACTCCTCTGACGAAGACGATGACCACGGTACGTGCGCCCACACACGACCCAAACACCTCCATTATGTATTTGCTCCACATCTCCTCCGCACTACTCCCCCGCCCCATCTTCCCCACATATCTCACCCACACAACGCTGCCACTTTCCCAAATCACTCCCTCACCCATCTCCCCCACCCATCTCCCCCACCCATCTCCCCCACCCATCTCACCTACACATCTCCCCCACACATCGTTTCCACACTTCTCCCTCACACATTCTCCCGACACAATTCTCCCACTCCCCCATATACAACTCCTTCATACATCAACCCTCACACACCTACCTCACATATTTCACCCACACATCGCTCACACACATTTCCCCCACACACCGCTCACACACATTTCCCCCACACACCGCTCACACACATATCACATAGGTTTTATAGTTTGTTTAAATTTTGCTATTAAATGCTATTTTATTTTTATGCTATTTTTATTGCTATTTATTTAAACGGATGAAAATGTTTATTCTCCAGTGATGCCCGGCAAGCAACACAAGTACAGAAACATCAGCCAGCTCGAGTGGGACAACAGCACGATGTAATCCGGCTGCCGCCCCCCCCCCGCGCGCCCCCCCCCCCCCCCGCACAGTACTTAACGCACCGCCACTGTCGCCCTCTCTGTCGCACCCGCGCCGCCTCTCGCTCTTGCGTGAACTTCTCCGCCATCTTGTGATGTGTCTGACCTGACGCGCAGATCGACAACGACGACTGTCGCTGACTGTTTCCCGCTAAATGTTGTGTTCGGAATTATTATATTGCAACGTTGACGTTGTGATGTTTTGTTTTCGGACATACGTTCTGTGAAGGTTCTGTCGGCCATATTGGAAAATGGTGGATCTCCTTATGTAGTACAAGTGAAGGAATTGATTTTATAGTATGCCAGCTGGCGCGCGCGCACGCGACTAGCTTTCGCACAAACGAGGCACAACGTTCGCGACGGACGTACAAACTCTTTTTATTGCACATTTTTCCGGCGACACAAATATCCATATTTGTGCAAGTTCTGGCCACCAAACGGCAGTCAGCTGTTTTGTGCGGCGGCGACGGGTCGGAAGCTTATACGTCCGTCGACTCCTGAGCGAATTTTATTTAGTAATCTATTTGTAAGGTCTCAAAATTGATCATATCAAAAACTTTATACGTAAATAAAAACAAACGTTGTTTTACCCTCGCTTGCTTTGTAGTTCACGCTCGTCAACTTAGCGTCGGCTCTTCGATCTTTTCTATTCGTTTCTATATATGATAAGGACAAACGATAAATATTGTATGTACCAGTAGTTGATGTAATTTCGTATGGAAAGTTAAGGTCTAGGATTAAGATCAGATACTATTATTGTATATTACTGATAATGTAAGGTGTAGGCTTCACTCTCGCTCGGCAGCTGCAACACTGCAACACTGCAACCCTCCAACCCTCCAACATGGCGGCCGCGGCACTCGCGTTTCGTTTCTCCGTCCCTTTACGTTCGAGATTGCGTTTCGTTCCGTTTGTTGAGTTCGTTGGGAGCCCTTTGCAAATTTATTTAGTTAGTGAATTATACAACCTTCGCAATCGGCTTGCTCCGCCCTGGGTGGGACGCCCGCCGCCATGTCGGACCGTCTCCATTTACGTTCAGTACAAATGGTTTTCGTTGAGAAATGCATTTCGTTTTGTGCTACAAACACGCTTGTTCTCGAGTAGTGTACTTTGTCGTTTGACAAGAAAAATGTCCAAACTACTTCTACCCTTTACGAGCTTTTTAACAAAATCGGCTTAAATGTATATTAGGCACAGAGTTATTTGAAAAAAAAATAGATTTACGATATACACATTATACAGATGGTATCTGTTTAGGATCAGCTATTATTATATATATATACATATATATATATTTTGAATGCGTTAAGGGAATTTTTACTAACAATTAGGTACTAAGTGGCTATGTGTTAGTGTCGACTCGGACGCGGGCGTCGCCCGGTAGGCGTGTAAGTGTAGTTTCGTTTCCCCCCGCTTCGGCGCTGCGAACGTCTCAGATGAGGTCGCATATCATGGTCCGTTTGCCATATTAGTATAGTTAAGTGGAACACTGACTGTATCGTAAGCAATTTCTTGAACATAATCATTGGTGTTACACTTTTGTCGTTCGTTGTTTGCGCCGCTCGCGCCCTCCTCCCTGCTCGGGGCCTCCGCCCGCCTCGTGGCTGACCGACCCGGCGTGTCCAGGCGGGAGCGGCCAGGTCTGTGTCCGTTGTGACGGAGGCGCGCTTGTTCGCAGTATGGCGCCACGTCGTGGACTGTTTTGTCGCATTGCCTGTTCTTTGTGACGTGATTTTATATTTTGACTAATTTTAATTGTTTTATTGATTTGACTATGGTGTCCCTGGATGAACCCTGACTTCGCGCTCATCCGAACGGTAGTCTAAAAGATATAGTTAAGTGTTGTCTATCACAAATGAGACGGGTGGAGTCCGCCGATATGTGTTTGTTGTGGTTATTCAGAAACTTAGTGCCATTAGGGGCCACGTCATTGATTAGTCCCTCCCTCCCTTCCCCCCCCCCCTCTCCGATTTACTTTCAAACTTGAGTCGTAGTTGTTTTCCACTCGACAGCCGTCCAGCACGCACTCCCATGTTCACCTATACTCTAAGATCTGACAGTTTCGTACCCTCGGACATGCAAGGCTCAAACCGCACAAACGCAGGCATTTGATTTTTACTCTGTTTGTTGTCATTGAGTATTATGTGAGGTAGCTATTTTGTATCTTCTTTTTTTTGTACTTGTAATTGATTTTTAACGTCGTTTTTGTATTACGCCGGTATTATTACAGTATACTTAGGGAACTTCTTTCATGTATGAATTATTATATTTTAGCTAAAAATAAAGTTGGTTTAAAAATAAATGATGATGTTTTATTTCCCCCCCCTCCCCCCCCCCCTCACCTCTTTGGCCAACTTAAATTTATGGGCAACAAAACGTCTTCTTGAAGAGGCATATGTCCAGCTGAACGGTATACGGTGGACTTTCAATGGCTGGAATAATGATGATGATGGTGAATGAGTTACAAACAATCATCCACACATCCATACTCATAAACCTTCACTATTACAAGATTATTAAAAACAGTAAGAATAATCTAACGTAACTATTTTTGTTAGTAAATAATGAGACTTGTAAAAATTGCCGTTCTTTAGCTATATAAACAAATTGACGCAAATATAAAGCTCGCTGTAGGTAATACAAGGAGTCCAGGATAGGTTGAAGTTGGTGGCGTTATTAGTGCGGTGCCGTGGCGTGTGTAGGAGTGGCGTGTGTAGGAGTGGCGCATGAACCAGTGTGCGACCAAAATTCATCATATCAGTCAGAGACTGTTTCGGATGTATGTTAGGTACATACATCCGAAACAGCGCTGCTACCTGCAACTACCTGTCGGAAACGATACCTCAGTCGCCTCTTACGACACCTTGTACGAGGAAAGTAGGTACTTCACTCCGCGCGCACTGCACGGCACAGAAAACTTACAGCTAACATATTAAGTTTGTATATGTTGTTCTGAAGACAAATTATCTTTACTATGACAATCATCATTGTAATTACCATCCTAATTTTTTTTATTGAGATTATGTAACAATGTAAACATAATTATAAATTTCGATAAATCACCCCTAGGAAAAGTATGCCATAACACTTTTAATGTATAAAAAAATTGCTATGACTTAGTATAAACATTTTATAAGCAGGTAACTATGTAATAACTTAAATAATTTCCAGGTCAGAATCAAGAGCGCTCATTCAGAAATACAATTAAAAATGAACATTTATCTTAGTTTCTAGTTGAATCCAAATACAAGTTTAATGTCATCGTGATTATAGAGGAACCAGAGCGATGCATTTCGCAAGAATTTTCATCGGAAATTGTGTCTATAGCTTTAATTTTAAACTCCTTAACAGTGCTCAGCAATGTACAATGTAAATTAAAAAGTTTTGATTTTATGTTGCTAGCGCCATCTATTTACTTTACCTATAACTTTGTGGAAGGCTGAAATACATAGGACAATTGCTCGAAGTTACCATAAGTTTACATTTTGCTACACTAGATGGCGTTAAAACATAGAAAATGTCGCAAATGAATATATTTTTTGGCGGTTAATATATAAAGCTGTCTAAAATGTAATTTTTATGTACATTTAAATATGCCAAGTGAGGTAAGTTAGAAAGCAAAACACTCTGATTTTAATACAAATAAGTAACATTTAAGACATGCTTATCGTAATTATTCCACAAGATATATTTTTTTTAAGTAAATACTTTCTTTATTGTAATAGTTTGCATATATGAATGTTTAGAGCAGATATAATAACAAAAAGTTGGAAAAAAGTAAGTGTGTACTATGTGGTTCGACGCAGATAAGGTAAATGAAAATGGAATGAGCAAAACACAAGTAACTATGATTATTTTCATAATAAAATGTCATTTAATAAATATCCATGTATTATCGCAAAATTGTAAATAAATTTATTTACACATCTATGTCACTCACACGAGCGCGTCTCCCGCCGAACTAATGTTTTTATGTACAATTTAGTTTATCTTGGTATTCATTGTTTTTCATTGATTAGTTATTTTTAACATATTTATATATTTACATTACATGTATAACTTATTATTTACTTACACGTGTATTGTTATAATAATCGTGTGATGTAAATATAATCGTCACATAGGTACATAGAAAGTGACGATAAAATATAGGTATTAGTTTGTTTTAATGAGAATAAAAATCATTTGAACTGATGTACGCAATATAATAAAAACATACAAAATAAACATGATAACATAACAAAAATATTAAGGTAGGTACGTATAAAACATCTCCGTACGAGTTCCTGACCAATACTTTAATAATTATACAGGATCAACTCGGATAGTATAGAGGACTTTCGCTTCGACTTCGATCCTTGATTATTATTTTTAACTATACAAATCTGTGAACTGTTTGAACTAATGACGCTTTTCTTTTAAAACTCTACTTACCAAAGAACGGGGTTCTGACCTTACGCATTTTATTTAAATGTAAGTAGATCATCCTGTAACACAGCGCATGTGAGGTAGGTTACGGGGGAGTTAGAAACCAGCATTACTACGTTATGTATGTTGTAAAATTTTATCTGTGAATAAATTAATTGTTTCTAAGCGACATAAATAAGTGCCTAGGACCTGGGCTTGTTCTTTATTACACTATTTGGTTCTATTTTTAAAGAGTTGTTAAAAGACTCAAGACGAGAATAAAATGTACTCACCTACCACACGTCCGGTGCTCCACCAAACCGCTGAAGAATTAACGACAATTCTAGTAAAACGTATGATCAACAGACCTCATGATCGACTGCGCTCAATACTGACCTTGTCGGCTGCGCGACCGACATATCGCATTAACTATTGTGCAATCGATTATACACTTAATCAATTAATTGAAAACAAACGTTTGCTCACTTATAAACCTTGGTATATTTGACTACCGGATTTGTGATTATAAATTCGCCTGACTTTTTCCAATTATTATCATTCTAATTTGAAGCATCTTCGATAGCACCAACTCAACTACAATTTGTATAATTAAGAATCACATAATGAAGGTCTCAATTCTTTCCGTTTTTATCGTCGGATCAGTTTCTGCCCTCGGCTCCGGGCCCTACTTACCTAGTGGCTGGAAACCTCAAGGACCTGCATTCCTGCTGCCAACCGAAGTGGAAAAAACATCGGATCCAATTCAAGAGGCTGAACCGTCAGGATCAGACTTCCTCAGGGAGTACGGACCCCCAGAATCTTTGGACGTCTTTCACGCTGTCACGAATCAAGCTCTTCCTGATGTGGTAACGGAACAGGCTTTTAGGGTGGAAGCTAGAGCTGGTGTTCAGCTGAATTTGCTGGTAGAAACTAGCGAGTTAAAGAATGAGTCGGCGAATATCGAAGTTGAAGCCCGACAAGACGCTGAAGAAGTTGTAGTTGAGGACACTGAAGGCACTACTGCAAAATTAGAAGAACTACGTACCACAGACAGTGCGACCACTGAATCCGCAGTAGTAACTGAAAAAGTGACTGAGGAGGAAATAGTCGAAGTAAATGCTGAGGTTGAAGATAACTTGCAAGTGACTGAGAAATCAGTGGAGACCATCACAGAGTCTGTAGAAATACCAGCGATTGTGATACCAGACCTGTTGACAAGAATAGCTCAAGACCAGGAAGACGACATCAACAAATCTCAAGATGTTATCGAAGAAGTTAGCATTGTTGAAGGGTCAGGTGCTTTAAAGATTTTCACTGAACAATCAGCTGACCAAGTAGCGGTTGGTTTTCAAGAGTATGGACCTCCAAAGACCTCTGACGCAAGCGATGATGAAGACACAAACGAAGCCAACGAAGTCAGAAGGAGGCGATTTTCTTCAAAATACGTGACGGTGGAGAAACATTGATAAATTTGAATATATTTCATTATATTTAAGCAACCTTCATTGCTACGTGTTACTAATATTTTCTGCTTTATTCTATATAATTAGTAAATCAATCACTAATAAAAATAATTATCTGTATAGACATGTCTTAATTTCTCTCCTCGTCCTGTCTGGTATATGCACTTGAGTTTGAGGATTTTAACTTGAATATAAAATTGTATGTTTTAATATATTTAATGCAAGAATGATATATAGGTACATATATATATATACACCTTACCGTGACCAATCGTGATCAAGCAAATGTCCTCATAGTTAATTTAAACATGCTTTTATTATCATCATGATATCAGCAATAGTTATAGGTAGGTAAAGAGATTACAAATATGATCAATTATTAGGGGTTCTAAGTCACCGCAGAATGGTCCTAAGCCGTAGGGTACCGGCAGAGTATATTAGTACCTTCCCCCATAACAGGTATTTACGGCACGAGGTGATTGAGGTACCAGAACCTGCAGTTGGCGGTATATCCACTGAAAACAATGTGCTCAAATACAACAGCACTGGGATGGGCAGCAGCATTCTTATCGCGAAGCTACACTACACTTGCTACCACGATTGTCCTGCGTGGCAATTATGGGCAAACTCCTTCTTTCCTGGGCAGGACTACATCCGGCAAAATACAGCTGCTGTAATGCGTGTAGAAAGATGCTGCGCCAAGTTTATTACTATTTACTGTTGAAATATATGAAATATTACAACACTAAGACATAGTACGGAGCCTTACCGTGGTAACTTCAGAGTAATTACATATAAGGAGATGAAATTGAGGGGCAAGATGGCGCAGATGGTAGTGATCCTTTCTTGTGCGCCAAAGGTCGTGGGTTTGATCCCCACCCAGGACAAATATTTATATGATAATATTCAACATACTTCGAGCATTGCCTTCTTAATATGTCTAATGTGCCCTATTTAAAAGGTGTATATAGGCGAGAAAAGTCAGCATGGGCTGTGGCTACAGATTGATAAGATACTTGGGTCGTGGGTTCTTCGCTATCGGTTCCGTCAAATTTAACTATTATATTTGTAATTGTAATAAAAAATACACCAAGCAATTAGTATAACGGAAAACATATAGTTAATAGTTGTCAAAGAATAAATGAACCTATACGACACTCTGCGATACTCACGTAAATACGGGATTAAACGGGGCCCAAACACCTACCAGGCCTTTTCACCATACTGTGTAAATATAACATTCTAAAATAAAAACATATCTCTCAGATATCAACGTGGGTAGTTCATTTGCGTTATTGACCCTCCCGCCCCCCACTGGTCCCCGTCACCGGCCTACCGAGGGTCAGAGGCTTTGATCTCAGCTCTCGTTCCGGCTGTTTGCCCACCAAAGAACTTGCTAACGCGATCGACTAAGACTTGACTCGCAGACTAGTACTCCAATTAATCATATCGGTGTAGTGTTTGGAGTGGTCAATTATTATTAGTATACGGGGCTGATCGTGTCGAGGGCGCGACGGCTTCTTTGTGTACTTTGTTTTGTACTTAGATTATTTTTTTGTCCTAAAAATTCATAAAATAATCGATCTATTCATAATAAAAACTACTTATTTGTCTTTCTTTCGGCCTTTGAACCGACAGTTCTCCGAGAAAAAAGAAAACGTCGCTCAAAAAAATGTATACCTAAAGTTAAATAAACCGCGTTTAAGCCGTTAAAATTGTAGTTTTACTATGTGTAGTGAAAGCGAAAATGTTAGTAGACATATCTACATTAATATTATAAAGAGGAAAGATTTGTATTTTTGTATGTAACGAACAAAATCAAAAAGTTCCAGACCGATTTTAATATAATATATTATATTCTTATTTCATTAGAAAGCTACATTATTACTGGGCAATATAGGCTATATTGAGTACTCATACCTGATGATTACTTTTTAAATTATTGAAATCGGACATTCCATTTAAAAGATATTATAAAATAATATAAAATACATGTCGGCGGCGGCCGCCACGCTGCGCATCGAGTAACTAACTCGACGAGAGTAATTGTATTTGGCACTTTCTCGAGTAGGATCTCCTGAAAATCAATACGATTCGTTGCCACCTACAAATACCACAACCAACGTATTGTATAGGGAGGCTTTAAGATAAGCTTAATATTTTTTTTCTAATTTAGTGATTTATGGTCGTATTAATTAGAATGCTTATAACTTAAATATCTGTACCTATTTACCTTTATTTTACTGTACCCGTGCGAAGCTGGGACGGGCCGCTAGTTATATTATAAAAAAAGAGATGGAACAACTTCTTGAGCATCACTATTTTAATAAGAAATTCAAAGTCAAATATCCTTTATTCAAGTAGGCCCAATTCAAGCACTTTGAATCGTCAATAAATAAATATTTTAATAGTAATAATAATACAATATTTCCAATAATGAAGTGGTTGTGTGCATAATTATAGGTAATACCGATAACCCTGTTGACCACAGGGATTGTAAGTCATCCAACAAAAATAATTAAGATATTTACTAGAAAAAAAGTCCCGCCTGTTACCTGAGACTAGTTGATTTTTTTCTAGTAAATATCAACTTAAATATCATCATCATCATCATATCAGCCATAACACGTCCACCGCTGGACACAGGCCTCCCCAAGTAATCTCCAATCGGACCGATTGTATGCGGCCCGTGTCCAGCGCGATCCTGCGGTTTTAGTCGGATCGTCGGTCCATCTAGTGGGTGGACGCCCTACGCTGCACTTGCCGGTACGTGGTCTCCATTCCAGAACCTTACGACTCCATCGACCATCGGTTCTGCGTACCAAATGCCCTGCCCACCGCCGCTTCAACTAATCCACCGGGCAATGTCGGTATCTTTGGTTCTGTTACGAATCTCCTCATTCCTGATTTGATCGCGCAAAGAAACTCAGAGCATCGCCCTCTCCACAACTTCTTAAATATATTTCAGCATTTTCTATATAAAAACCTTTCGAAATTATATAGATCATTAATTTAGTAGCCCCACCTTGAGATAGTCTGCCGGCACCAGACGAGTCTTAGCACTAAGCTTACTGTAGGCTCATTACAAACCACGAGAAAGGACGCTGCAAGAAAAACTGATCGTGATAAAGGTTCACCACGTATGTCGTAGTTCGCGTTAATAAAACCCCAGCCGGCGTCGGCGATAACAAACATTGTCTTAAAGCTAGTGATAAAAGCAGTCCAATCCCGAACCGATTTGTGTAGACACAATGTTTACCGCAACAGTACCTGAGCTGTGAACCTTCTTTTTAAATTATTTCCTGAATTTATTCAAAGGCAAGCTTGTTCTTCTACTTGTGATTTCATTGTAAAATCTCACACAGTTGTTGAAAGAGTTATTTATTTTAGTATGGAGTTGTAAGCGCTGCGAGCTTATTCTTATTTCTTATATTAATTATGTATTGTACCCATATCTTAGTTCCCTAGATTTTTATGTACAAAAATAATATTTTTGTACACATATTGACAGTCTTTAGTCAGTCACTACATTGATATACTAAAATTTTTCTTTAAGCGACCCTGTTGTTGGCATTTTGTAATTTTGCAGAACAAATCGTGTGTTAACATCCTCCACAGTAATATATCATAGCACATTGTACTAGTACCTAAGTAACAACAAAACTTAACAAGCTGCTTCAACATCAGGAAATCATCATGAGCTTGGTATTGTTGGCCACAAACCTACCCAAGAAACGAAGAATTTTGCTCTTAAATGCTATGCTGGGCAGCCTTGCTGCCCATTCTGTATTTATTAACAAACAAGCATACAATCCGCGAGATAATAATCACCATCGCAGCCCATCGACGCTCGTAATGTCACAAGAGTATGACTAGCTCGTTGCGACCCTTGCGACTTTAGGAAATTATGCCTATATATTATATATTGACGGGTCCGATGGCGCAGATGGTAGTGATCCTGTCTTGTGCACCAGGGGTCGTGGGTTCGATTCCCACCCAGAGCAAATATTTATATGATGATATTTGTGTTTGCTCTGTGTATGGGTGTAAAATATATGTATTTAAGTAGTATATTTGTGATTCCTCTGTTGTCTGGCATTCGTAACACAAGTGCTTTAAGCGACTTACCACGGAGTCAGGTCAATGTATGAGATTTTGTGGGAATTTATTATTATTATTATTACCCAGCAATTTCATTGCCTCTTTCACCCTTCAAACCGGAATACAGCAATACGCACAATGCTATTTGGTAGTAGAAATAAGCGACCTTTGTATGTATATGTATGAGCGATATCACCTATTAAGTCTAATTGAAAACTCTCTCACGTAAAAATAATATTTCAGAGTACAGAAATCTTACGAATATTTACTTTCATAATATTCGTAGATTCCCAACTAATAATACAAATGAGAAAGTAACTTTGTTTGTTGGTTACCTCACCACTTTTATTTATTCAACTAATCTTCTTGCAATTTTGCATTTGTATTTGGGATTACGGAGACCGACATAGGCTATCTGGGCCGTGAGGTACCGGCTGAACATCATAAGAGACGACTAAGGTACCAGAACCGACAGATACACCAACGACGGCGGTATATCCATCCAAAAAATTGCAGCTCATATTCACAGAGTGGAGATGGGCAGCACGATTGCCAACACGCTTGCCCAGCGCAGCAATTATGGGCAAAAAACTTCCTTTCTTGGAGAGGCTTATGTCCAGCACATAGTCTACCTTTTATCTCGAAAAGGCGTACTGTTTTATTTATTTATTTTAGGACAGCCTACTAGGCATTCTCTTACCAAAGGTAACAACCATTGTGCAGGAAACATTTAATAGTGATGTTTTATGTGTATGATTATAGGCTGCCACGACATACAATAAATTACAATATTAATTAACAAAGGTTATAATAAAAATTACAATAATGCTGGTTGATAATATGTGTTAGTTGTTCAAGTCAATCATTGACAAAACAGAAAGTATTTTCATGGAATCGCATAGTCCTACGATTTATAGTCTCGGGATAAGCTCGCCAATGAAGTGGGCCCGTAGCATTCACGACAAACAACATTTCTTGTGCTCCAAAATATAAATAGATGGCGCTGAGCGATTTGGAAACGCGGCTTCGGATAAATGGTAATCTAATCAAAATATACAAACTTTTTAACATTATTTCAATAAACATGTGTTTATTTTGTAAAATACTAGTTGTATTTTTATGTATATATTTATTGGTATTTAAGTTTATTATTATATTATATGGACATACATATAGTAATAGTAGTACACATCAAACGGCTCTATAACATTTTCTTCGTTTATGTCCAGCCAAAGGTTGCCTGGAAAAGATCATTCTGAGCGATAAGGCCGACGTTTGTAGTATAATTAGTAATTTTTATTTTTCTTTATGTTATTTTTTGTGTATATTATTATTATAGTTAATTTCATCCCTAAACGAGTACTGCTTCCGAAATACACGCGGGCAAAGCCGAGATTGAAACGAAATAATAAAAAATACTCATTTAAACAAACATTTATGTTTGCATAACCATTTCCACTCCGCCGAGTGGGAGTGAGAGGACACATTATCTTCCTCACAAATTACATCTCGAGCCGCACTCCGGTCTCTCTTTCTAATGCAGATGAGCATAAAAGCTGAAGAGTTCCTCCACAGCCCTTAACAGAATACACCTTATTTCGGTGAGAGTAAGGTCCATCTTTATGTTGTAAAGGCAACACACTTGATTTATATTCTTTTGATTATAATAAACTGGGCTTACTATAACGGGGTCGACTCGAGCGCCCTCTGCGTCCTCTCTCCGAATAAATTAAGACGTTTTGATTCTGGCGTCTCCCGCATAAACGTTAAAATAGCTTTGATGTTTACGAGCGTTCGAGTGTTTGTTGTAATGAACGTGTAGATTTGTTGGTGCGTCGTCGGGCACTTGCCAATTGTTGATGATGTATGATCTGAGTAAAAATGTAAGAGTAAAGAATAATTATTTAATTTTAATTATTTCCTATATTAATTACCAATTACTTGACCGATCTCTTTATCGCACGTCTTACGGGAATTATTGTTGTTCTGTAATTCCGTGTGTTTCCGACGCCTTCAAATGAGTCTTACGCTGAATTTAATATTGGTTGTCCGGCTAAAGCGTGAAAGTGTACAACACATACAAACAAATTTAGCATTTACAGATAGTTAACATTCATATGTATTTGAATATATTATTTACTTCCGAAATATTCGTATAAAGTATTATAATAGAAAACTTGTTGACGTGGCTTTTTGATAAGTATCTTAAAACACATGCGTTACGGATATCAGACAACTGAACAAATACAGATATGCATGATTAAAATATTTGTCCTGGGTAGGGTTTGAACCCACGATCTTTGGCGCATAAAGAAGGATTACTACCATCTGCGCTAACGGGCCCGTCCTAAATTATATCCTCAAAATAGAATAAAAAAAATCATCTCGTGTACACATCTCCTAGGTTACCGTCTATTTAATATTATATTTAATTATGAATACTTATTATGTACGACGGTAATCTCTAGGTGTACCTGTACTAAATAAATAAATAAATTAAACGTAATAATATTTCAACGGATCCGATTGCGCATTCGGTAGAATCTTTCTTGTGCGCCAGCGGTCGTGGGTTCGGTCCCCACCCAGGACAATCATTTACCAATTTGTTTAACATTTGTATTAGTTCTCAGTTAGGTATTTAATGATCGCCGGTGAATAAATTAATTATATATGATTACCTATATATTGTCTATAAATTTTGCTGAATACGTACATAATTCATACATATGTACCTAAATACCTACATCACGCCAGTGTCCCATCGCGGTAGGCAGAGACTATGGATCTCCACTTGTAACGATCTTGGCATACCTCTCTCGTTTCCCTTGCTCGCATTAGACCTTTCATATACGCTTGTTTATTTAAGGTACTTCTGACCTGGCCTTCTTTAATACCTCTTCTACCTGGTTAAGATATGTTCGCCTATGCCGCTCTATACCAACTCTTTCAATCACTTCCGTTCTATATATTTGTGCATAATTCATACCTAATTGAAATACAAAATCTTTTCGTTTTATTCTGATTTTGTTTTATTTTTCAATTCCCTTTTGAATATCGATTATATTAGTATTTTTATAAACCCAAGGTTTGGTAGGAACCAAATAATAGGCGGCTATCTAATACAAAAGAGAAATATTTTATTATCGGAATAGAATTAAATCTAAAAGGTTATTAGAGCGCGATATAGATAGCAAAAAGCGTAAACGTATTTAAAAATTGAATACACAAAAGATCACGACATCCCGACCCTCTTCAGTCACATCAAAGAAATATTGTGATCGGTCGTGACGTCTGCGAAGCCACAGATCATAATTGTCATCGGATTTTTTCCGCAGGTCCCGGCAAAGGCATCGCGCCGCGCAGCCACTCGTGCCCGCCGGAGCGCGCTCGCGAGCTCTCGGCCGGCGAAGGGAAACAATCCATTCAGCCGAGGGCTGGCTTCCTGATTAATATTTTCCCATTTTATTTGTATGCGGGCGAGTGATTTTTGATATATTGCACTGTTAAGCCTTTAAAGCATTACTTGTTATTGATAAATGTGAACGAGATACGTTTTTATGGTTATACCTTAAATCTTTTAAAAGAAGTTGTGATCCATACCTACAGTTATTTATACATTAAAATGTGAAAGTGTGTCTATGTCTGTTTGATACGCATTCTCGGTTTAAACACTGAATCGATATTAATGTAATTAGGCAATATGGTTAGTTTGAAGTCTGAGTTAGGATGATTCCGCGGGAGACACTGACCTCCTCCATTAAGGCGGTCGTATTTTTCTTTCGATGTCTTTGGGGAGGCTTATATCCAGTGGAGGTCCTAGAAATAATATAATAAGATACCTAGAAGAAAAATTCTAGGCTGATGACCTAAACCATTTATAAAGAATTCAGCTCATCAATTGTTGTCTTGCTCCTGGTGTCGACCATTAAATTGCGTGAATCATTTTATTAAAGGAAGAAGGTATCTGCCGTGTTAGCTTCCTCGTGTTACCTCAAGTAAGAACGAACTTTGGTAAAAAATATATCATTTTAAAATCGCGTAACTTGATAACAATAAAAAAAATGTTAGCTCATTAGATCTATTCAAACGATTTTCTCTGAACACTTGGAACTCATCTTTAAATTGAGTTCTTACCAACTTTATATGAGTAATGATAATAAACGATGTACAAATTAATATTCTTATAAGTTACGCTTGCCCAGCGCGGCAATTTTGGGCAACAATCTCCTTTCTTGGAGAGGCTTATGTCCAGTAGTGGACTTCCAATAGCTGTTATAATGAATTGTTTTCTCATATAATCAACCTTTACTGTCTCTTGAGAACCTACACTTGTTTTATCTTTATAAAACCAATATCTCGCTGCTTGACAACCGGAATGTCGAATGAAAAATGATAAAAGTGAATAATATGTATGTATATATACCTATGCTTACATACACCAATAAACCGTTTTTATTTTAGATAATATTTTTTATGGCAGGGTTTTTAAGAGATAGGTTAAAGAATACTATGATAAAAATTCAATGTGGTGTATAAGGTGATGCTGTGACAACAATATAGAATGGAATGTGAAAATGGTTTGGACACATAGAAAGGATGAATGAAAGTAGAATGACTGCACAATTATATAGTGCGGAAATGGATGGAAGTTTTGGTATAGGGCGACCGAGGCCATCATATCTTAACCAGGTAGAAGAGGTATTAAAGAAGGGTCAGGTCAGAAGTACCAAGAATAACCGAGCGTGTATGAAAGGACTAATGCGAGTTATGGAAGTGAGAGGTATGCTAAGATTGTAAAAAGTAGAGATCCATAGTCTCTACCTACCGCGGTGGGACAGGCATGTTGTATGTGTGTATTAAGGCCATAAAAAGTATTTTCGGTCTGAGTAGTGAACGCGTAGTTGTTACGAGACATTAAACCAACACCTGGTCCTTTCGATGTTGCTTAATTAGAACGGCAGTTGTCGAACTATCGTGTGTTTATATTATTTTAATAGTTTTGTCCTTATTTTATATTCATGCTTATTATTATAAATATATCCTATTTTATACTTTATACTTGAAACTATTGTAATGAAAACAATATTTATAACAAGTTATGATGCCATATACCACAACTCACGCAACTCTGCACCATCTTTCATTCTAATCAAAGCTACTCGTATATTGACAAGATAATGTTTTAAAAGAAACCAATTATTGCAATATAGGTCGAAGAAAACGCATATTAATGTATGTGATGCAAATTATAAAGAACATTCTGCGTATCCGATAAAAAAAAGTGCAAAGTATATTGTACTATTTAATGCAATTAAGTAACTAAAACCAGTCTACTTCAAATGTACAAACTAATCAATAAAACAATCTTATTTTAAAGTGTGCTAATGAGTGAATCGGCCCGAAGCCTTTTGTGTCGCGAGACATGCAGAAGCTGCCTCATATTTTTCTAGCCGTAAAAATCTAAATAGGTCCCAGTATTTATGGTCACCAGAACAATTTGACATGTCATTTCACTCCCTTTTAGTTGTTATATTGGTAATACTTAAAAATAAAGACATGCAATATACATTTATAATATATCCTTATAAATATTAATCGTTAAAGAAATTAATTGTAGTTATATCAATGACTTGTCACATTATGTTGTGATTTAATGAAAAGTATTATTAAATTTATTATCAAAATAACTAATCCAGTAACGACACCTTCATTTAGTAGATATTATAAAATTTAGGATCCCCCCAACACATCAGTCCCTCGGGTTCTTACGTGATGCGAGGATTTAAAGAAGCATAAAAATTCACTGCATAAAAATTAAGTCGATCCTTCGAGAAGCTTATAACATTACATCCTACGGGAACCGTACATAATGTCTGGATAGAAAGACAGAAATATATTTTATATAGTTCCGTGCGCCGTTCCGGCGGAAAGCATCACATTTACCCAACGTGATAAAAGTAATACTGTCTTTAATTTTTCTTGTTCTTTTAATTTTGGACAAACACAAGAACTTTTTTTAAATTTACAATTTACCCGGTGGGCGAAAAGATGCAAAGAATTTGTAGGTGGTTGAGTTTTTTTAGTAATCGAAAAAGTTACAAATTTGTTTTATCTGCATTTAAAGTTAGTAGGCTTCCATTCAAATTATGTTGTATGTCAGTAAAGCCAGGTTGGGCATTTGCAGTGACATCTTCTCAGTCACTACCAGCATATAGTATTATCTGGAAATCCAATTATTCAACCATTTTTCAGGGTAGTATGAATTATGTCGTTAATGTAGATGATAAATAACGTAGGTCCCAACACTCTCCCTTGAGGTACTCCATATTTTACTTCACAGGGTTCACTACTTTCAATAGAGCTACTTATTTTAACTGTTTGTTGTCTATGTATATAATATTAACTAGATATTAGGTAGACGGTTCGCATGCGCGCGCCGCGTGGTCTCACTTGCTCCTTGCTGCTACTTACAATATTCAATATAAAGTAAATACACTTGATTAAGTTTCATAAATTGTATGTAAAATTTTAACTCAGCACGTGAAAAAGTTACGATCCCCTGTTTCTGAATTTACTAAATATGAATTCGCACATTCATTCATTTTCATTTATCTATTCATTCATTAATTATTTCAGTCGATCATTTCGTTCATTTACATTTATGTATTTATCTATTCATTCATTTTATCATTAGGTATTTCATTTATTTATTTATCCATTAATTCATTTATCATTAATTTTCACATACTCTTCGAACACAAGCATATGCTTAGAATTCTAATGTTATGAGTGTTTGTGGAGACGTGTAAAGATCGCAAAACTAAAGGTACCTACAAAAAAGGATTAGCACCTGTGAGACATCTGAGAAATTCTATAGAAACGATAGCATGCTTCAGTTTTTATATCAAATTACGGAGTATGTTTTCTTTGACGAGGTCTACCTATATTGGTAGTGAGTAGGTATCTTCATCATATCAGCTATAGAAAGTTCACTGTTGGATATATCTCTACACTTTTGCCCATAATTGCTGCGCTGGGCAGGCGTGGTGGCAAACGCAGAGCGCAACTACATGCTACTACTACTAGCCATGATAATACTGCTGCCCATTTTCACCCTTAATATTTAAGGCGCTGTTTCGGATTGGTATGCCACCATCTGTCGGTTTCGGTGCCTTAATCACCTCTTACGTCACCTGTTACGGGTGGTTTGACGACATAATATCTTCAAGTCACAAGGTTGGCTACGTGTTAGTGATATCCTTGTGATATTACGATTGTACAGGCTGCGGGGACGCTTACTGTCACGCGGGCAAGTACACTAGTTTCTTTTTTGTTCACTTTTCATAAAAAAAAAACCTTCATACATTATATAGCTAGATAATTGTGTATTGTTAGTATTTTTTGTAGACTCCCGTGTAGCGCAGCCTCTGCCAGCCGGGCTGCTCTTCCCGCCTCATCTAAAATGCGCCTGCCAAACGTCAAGCAAACATCTCCGACTAACCTAATGAGAGCGATCGGGACGCACATACCCGCGCCCCGTGCGCCCGACAGAGACGACCGTATGTGGCGGCCGAAAGCGCAATGGGCGCCGGCCGCGGCCCGATTGAGACAACGATACACAATCCGGATACAAAAGAACGGGAGGGCTATAAATACTCAGTGTTGCTTGGTTTGTGAATAATTTAGCCGACCGCCCTTTAGCCATCTTGTTGGGTCTGAAACAATGTTGACCTTACGGGTCCCTGCTGGTACACTTGCTGGCACCGTCGGCCTCGACCAAGTTCACCCTTATGTGTAGAGGCATAAGAGTGCTGGCGAGGCAGCAGGCAATTATGTACTCTACATATGTAGAGCGTTGTATCATTAGGTTGTTTATATCAATATATGGGTATGCCTTCAGGACCGGTGCCGACCCAATCTGGTAATCGATGAAAGCGTTTCCATTTTGTCTGTTTGCGAACGAATAGAACCGACACCGTTTATCGTAACTTTAGATAGCTTAAGAAAGGTTCGCTAAACTCGCTACGACCAGGAATAGCTTGATGGGACCGATGGCCGGTAGAGTCAATCTCATGCGGTAACGTCGTAGGATCGATGCATTAACATTTATGTAATCTTTTGTATTTGCTCTGTGTCTTGGTGTTAAATACGCTTTAAGCGAATTATCTCGGAGCCTGGTCAACACCTGGTATACACATTATTTTACATATTTCATCATTATATTTACATTATATTTTTTAGAGAACGGTTGCCGAAAGGTACCGGTAGAAGAATATTACCTCACCCTGTACCACTTTCTTGGGAGGTGTGTGCAGCAGTGGATGCTTTACGTTCTATGATGCTGATAATTACTTTAAATTAAAGTAAAGAACAATTTTCTAACCGAAACTGAAGATAATCCTACTCGTTTAGACATCTCTTCTCCTTTGCGTGCACGCACTGATTGTGACGACCGAGGCTTTCTTTTGTTAGTTTTGTTTTTATTTAAGTGCTGTGCTATGTAATACCTACATACTAAGCACGGGGGAAGACGCTGGTAGCACTAGCACAGGTTGATATCAGCATATCTGCCGGCGATCACTTCTTACATCATTGTATTAAATATTCATAGATACTTGTAGTTGCGGAGATTTCGCTTCCCGTGACTATTTGGGGATTAGTATCCCCATATTACTTACCTAATATAATTTTCTATTCATGACATAGTTTTATTCAAATGAGTTCATTAACTTCTGTGCTTATTTATTTCAAACGTATAATAAAACTATTTATCTACATAGTTTTTTTATATCAATTAATTTATCTTACTTGGTAAAACCGTAACTTTCTAATGATGAAATCAATTTTAAAATCCGGATGGGCCCAATGGCGCAGATGAACCCACCCAGAACCCGCGGCCATTGGCGCACGAGATAGGATCACTACCATCTGCGCCATCGAGCCTATCGTTTATATTCATTTATTTTATAACAATCAATTAATGAAGCCACTTGCGGCATCAGGCCCATATTTATGTATCTAAACGTTATACTTGTATTTTCTCTGTCGTCTGATGTCCGTAACACAAGTGCTTTAAGCTACTTATTCCGGAGTTATTAGACCATTTAATTTTTGACAAACAAGCATACAGTCCGCGTGGTAGTGAACGTCACTGCAGTCTGTAGACGCTCGTAATGTCACAAAGATATCACTAACACGTTGCCAACCTTGTGACTTGAAGGTGTTGGTCGTATTAGTTATTATACTTAGAAAATCTTGGAAAATCACAGTAAAACAGGTTCATCTCCCCACCATAAGATAATTGCTCGTGGATCGCTCGGCTTCTATCGCGGGCGGCAAATATTTGCGGAGCGGCGCGCCCCGCGGCGTCTCCCGCCCCGTCGGCTGGCTCGGGCAAGGTAATGGTATGTCTTTGCAAATATATTCAAACCAGTTTTTCTGCAAGTAATTGTGATAGTTCGAGTGATAGTACGCGTCACCGCAGCCTATACACCCTCGTAATATCACAACGATATCACTAGCGACTGACTTAAAGCTATTATGTCACACTACCCATGTGATTTCACTACCTCTCTCATCCTAACACTGCTGTTTGGCTGTAAAATAGGTCAAAGTGAGGTACCGTGAGGTACCGGCAGAAAAAATAGTAGGTACCTCCCACTGCACCAGGTATCGTGAGAGGCGACTAAGGTACCAGAACCGACAGATGGCGGTATAGCCTTCCGAAACAGTACAGCTCAAATACACAGGGTGAGGATGGGCAGTAGCATCCCTGTCGCGATAGCTGCGCTCTGCAATTGCCAACACGCTTGCCCAGGGCGGCAATTCTAGGCAAAAATTCTCCTTTCTTGAAGAGGCTTATATCCAGCAGTGGACTTCCAATGGCTGGTGCGATGATGATGTAGATGTATGAATTCTACCTCATGTTGGAATGTTAATGCTGCCCAGTCATCATTAACTATCTAGATAGTTTAGTTCTGTTCATATTATAAAAGCAAACGTTTGTGTTGATGTACAGATTTTAGCACAGGTTTACTTTTGTTCGGGTAACATGCTCCCGTCGGATAGATTATTTTCTCTAAATCACGGCACCATTTTAGTTTAGCTAATAGAGCTACATAAACTGTACACAGTCAGTATGTATATAAAAACATTATGTATGTATATAAAAACAGGCATATTTAAGAAAAACTGTGACACACATAATGTTAATACGAGAAGTAAATATAAGCTCGCAGTGCCCACCACACGGCTCCATAAAACAAATAATTCATTCAACTGCATAAGACTGCTGAAGATAAGATGATTACAATAAAGTAGGCAGCATACAGGCTTAGGTACCGAAAAATAAATTTAGAAATAACGTCAACAGTAAGCTTTTTTTTAAAGCATATTATAGTGGAATTGGAATGCTCTAACCTAGCTTTAAGTCAACGGCTTGTTAGCGCCGACGCCGGTTGGGGTTCCATTAACAATGAGTATTTATTTTATTTATTTAACTTTATTGCACAAAATGTTACAAAATGTACAAATGGCGGACTTAATGCCAGATGGCATTATCTCCCAGTCAACCATTACACAAAACAGAAAATATATATATATATATATAGGCAATATATATACAAAATAAATAAACGTGACATACATATTTGTATAAATAAACGCAATAAATGCATACGATATAAAAATATATATATATGTATATATATACATAAAATAACGTACAACAGAAATAGGGTTATAAAGTCAGAGAAGCAGCATCAGTAAATATAGTATTGATGGAACCTTTACCACCACCAGTTTTTCTGATAGGTTCCTTTCTGGTGGCTCGCGTAATGATCCTGCATTGAACTTAGTTGTTAGACCTGCCTGGTGCCGCAGGTAGGCTCAATTTATGTGTTGGATGTCTCTTATGAACCTGTGGGGTCATCAAATATTATGAGTATAATAGAATTTAGTTCTATATATTTGTTAAATATTTCTTTATGTATTATTTTTGACGATTCGAAGGTGCCTGATTTGAATTCTTCCCAATATAACAAGAGTTACTCAGGATTGATACCTATACCTAGAGTAAATAACTCGCAGACTAAGTCGCATACTGTATACCCTCCATTCTTTTATCCTTTAGCTGTCAAGTACCTGCTACATTATTTCATATGCAGATAATAGTAATACATGAGAGCAGCAAAACCAAACCGTTTCGCTTAAGTTTTGGTAAGATTTAAGAAGTCTTTTTTATATTGTTTTTTTTTTCTATTGAAACATCGTTTATGGACATGGAAACAAAATTCGGAAAATACGGACAAAAATCTTTTTACGATTAGACTTGCTTAATACATTACCTAAGCTATTCTGTAACCATAAACATCCTGCATTTTATAAAGGAATATGTTAAAAATATTTCCAACATTAATCAATGTCCTGTTACTAACTAAACTAAGACGGCATTAGAAAAACAAAAGCAAGTATGTGTTTATGTCTAATTAAAAATTGAAATAAATATTTTTCTATCCGCCGTGAGGTACCGGTAGAATAGAATAGTACCTAACCCCTGTACTAGGTGTCGCAAGAGGCGACTAAGGTACTAGAACCGACAGATGTCGGTATATCCATCCGATATAGTGTAGTTTAAATGTACAGGGCGGGGATAGGTAGCAGCATTCCCGTTACAAAAGCTGCGATCTTCGATTGCTAACACGCTTGCCTAGCGCGGCAAAATTTTCTAATTTATAGGCAAGAAATGATGATAGTAATAAATTTTATTTAAAATTAGATTATGTAATTAAAATATTATCTATTAACATGTACTCTATGATATATTTTCTGCAGAATGTACGTACATGTCGTGTGATACATATATCTGAATGTAGTATGAAGTAGGTTATATAAAAAAAACACAATATTATTATTCGTACAATGTAACAAGTTTGTAATACAAGAACACTTCAAGATTCACCTGTCAACACAATCATCACAGACTCGTCAAATTTCATTCTTTAATTGCAGACAGTTATGACGATATTGCCGGCTAAACAGTAACCCTTATTGCATGTTTCAATATAATATGAAGATGTTTTAATCACGCCCCCACCACGCGGGCAGCCGGCCACGCGTCCGGCACGCGCGGCGGCACGAACTGATCTAAACTAATTACATCGTGCGACCGTTTAGGTAAGTAAGTAAGTTGTGAGTAAGGGGGGGGGGGGGATACGGTACATTGGGCAGCGGTGCATCCGGCTGTTGGTAATCACGTAAGGAATTGATTTGATGAGCTTGTTTAGACACTGGTTCATTGTAATCTCTGAGTGGGGTTTAATTTGATATTGGTCGGGTAATTGTCTTCATACTACCTCAAATAACTGTTTGTGTATTTTAATAAACTCCGGTGGTACTGCGGTCGTTGAGTAAATATTGAAAAAAAGCATTTTGTCTGCTACGAGTGCGATATATGTACTAGTTTTTTATTCTATGTTGTCGTAGCAGTTGGTGCTCTTGTTCCGTCTTGGGCATAATTTTGTGTAGTTTAAACCTTGTTAGAAATCTATTGACACTGTAATAATAATACATATTTATTTTTCTCTCACACAAACATTGCATTATTTAAATGCTAATACAATAAATCTTTGGATTCACAATTAGTGGGAAACTCGAGTCTAAACTAGGCATCTGTCTGTACTTTAAAGCACCACGCCTATAACCCTTACATTTGTTTCATTAATAAAATTACATGCATTTATATTTCAATCTTATCTCTTATAATACAAATATTAAATATTTAGCATGGGGCACGTGTGATGTTTCAGAATAGTAGGTAATATCAAGATTCTGCGCTGGTATTTATAGCGTTATCTTTAACTTTAATTCCTAATTCAGGAATTCAATATTTATTCTGTCTCATCGTGTCTTTTCGATGATTCACTTCGTAACTATTATTTTACACTCACGTTTAATTAAATTTGTTCACGACATCGATAAGTTAATAACTACAATGCTTGATTGTGTAATCGCTTGAAGCGCGTGCTAAGTCTCTACACCCAAACGACGCCTCTAATGGGCTCTAATGGTGGTATGGTCTTTAGGGATTTAGGAAGTTTAGTACCAAGTACTTGCTTTCCTTTAATATAACAACAAATATAGGTGGAAAGTGGTATTTATTGATCCCACCACATCAGCGATCTAAAAATAATTGTTTATCTATATTGTACTAATATTTCTAATGCTTATGACTATTACTTGAATGCACAGAGTCAACAAAAATAGTTCGAATAAGTAAACTAACTTTTGTGGTTTAAATATATATATTTCATCCTGAAACAACCTAAAATTACGACAAAATGCATTAAAATAATTAAAAATAAGATACGTTTGTATGACAGCTTTTGACAGGCCCAAAGGTGTCTGTCTCGTGTCAATCTTATGCGCCAGAAGTCGTTATTTCGATTCCTACACAAGACAAATATTTCAGTTATCGGTAAATCTTTACGTTTGTTCTGTGTCTGGAGGTATAATATTTTTATAATTATTTTGAAATACCAGTCGGATATCCGTAACACAAGTGCTTTAAGCTACTTATTTTTATTCCTTTCTGACTGAACCTAGCATCACGAGTCAAGTTGAATGGCATAAAGCGTTAAGCAGTGAAGCCCCCGATCAGATATAAACCAGATCGTTTGGTGGGTGGTGCCGGCGGTACCATAGAGGTGGAACGGTGTTGCGGCGAGGCAATCAGCGGACGCGTGCGCGCTATTGTCTCTGATCACGACACCGGCCGTGGGAACGGGGTAATGAGCTCGGCACACTCGTTCAAGTACTGACTCCGCAGTTTATATCTGCTTAGAAGGTTCCAATAAGTTCATTTATTTAAGTAAGCTCTTCCATATTTTAGCAAATTTTCACCAAAAATAATATTACTATAGCCCTTTAATTACAGCTTGTAGCTTGTAGCTTACAGCAGCAATAGAATGACAGCTGTAATAATTGTAAATTTCCACATCAACAATCTCTTACATTGACCTGACTCTGTGTTAACTTGTTTAAAGCACTTGTGTTGCGGACATCAGAAAACAGTGTCATTATAAATATAAAACGTAAATACATATTTTCAGCACCCAGACACTGAACAAACACAAATATTGTCATATAAATATTTGTCCTGGGTGGGAATCGAACCCACGACCTTTGTCGCGCAAGATGGTATCACTACCATCTGCGCCATCGAGCCCGTCAAACATAACATTTTTTTAAAAATATATTAATGTTATTTTGTTGTAATTTTATTTAACAATATGCTTAATATATAAACCAACTAGATTAATATATAACAACTTGTTATATATAATATATTTAACTCATGTTTCGCTGCTACACGGTCAACTTTCACTCTAATCAAGCTATATTTATAGATTGTGATAAACCTTAGAAATACGATGCCAAAGTATAGAAATAGTACATTAAGTAATATAATTATTAGATTGATAAACAAATAAATAAATGTCACACGATATCTCATACTTTTTTATTATTATTATTTGTTAACCTGACTTCGATATAAGTAGCTTAATGCACTTGTACAGACATCAGACAACAGAGAAAATTCAAGTATTATTTTTAGATACATATAAATAACACCTAGGCGCAGAATAAATACAAATATTGAACATATAAATATTTGACCTGGGTGGGGATCGAACCCACAATCTTTGGCGCATAAGATAATCTTAAAGTGGACTTTTATCACTATTTTAATGCTAGTGTTTCTTTGCCTGGCCCTCGGTCTGGCCGCCCTAAAACCTTTTGTTCGTATAGAACGGAAGGTGGAAATGGAATAAAAATCCGTTTCTATTTCATTTCTATCGCAGGGTGTTTCCTAATGGGGGAGCACTTATTTTTATAGAAGATCTAATCGCGACTGTAAGACAGATAATTGTATTGTGAAATTATAAAACGAAATACATCGTTCACTCGGTTCTCTATAGACCTCGGTGGTAACAGTTCGTTAATAGGCTTATCTTTTGATCAAGGGCAGCGGCGGGGCGGGGGTGTATTGGGGGTGGCTGGGTACTTTTGTGTCGCATCTTTTGGGCGGAAAACACGGTTTTTGTGCAATTCCTCGTTCATACATCGGTCGCGGCCGTATTCTGGCATTGAGTGTAAAAAACGCGCGGACTGATTTTTGCTGTAACAACAAAACTTCTAGAGGTAGATACATAAATCGTCTGTATACCAATACAGACGATTTATGTATCGTATTATGTAGCTCACTCTCACCTATTTCTACCGCCAACCAGAAGTGCTGTATTTAGGTTTGAACAGGCAGTGAAATCACTGGGTAATGTTACATAACATCTTCAAGTCATAAAGTTGGCAATACGCATGTGATATCCTCGTGATAACACGATCGTCTTTAGGCTGCAGTGACGTTTATTTTCACGTGGACTGTATGCTTGTTTGTCGACCTGTTTTATTTTTGGGATATGAGTGTCTAACATTATGGGAGGACGTCGGCTACTTTTGATGGTGAAAATGTTCTCAACAAACGCGATGAAAAGTCCAGGGCGAAAACTTCCTGTAAATTGTAACCGATTATTCGGTGAATTTGGAATAAGGCGCCGGTGGACCGCTTGCGCGCGTTCCCACGACACAGCGGCATTTTGACAACATCTCACACTCTACACACTCATGGGAGACGGATTATTTGTCGTTCTTGTTCTCTTGTATCTATCTCTTGGAAAACATTCAGATAATATATATATACATAAATAAAAATAGAGTGTCCGTTTGTAATTCAAAATTAACAACTTTTCCCATTTTCGGCACTTACATAAAAAGCCAATTAGCCGTGAAGTACCGGCAGAGTAGAATAGTACTTGCCTCTGTACCAAGTGTTATAAGAGACGACCAAGGGACCAGAACCGACAGATGGCGGTATATCCATCCTAAGCAGTGTAGCTTAAATGTATATGGCGGAGATGGGCAGCAGCATTCCCGTGGCGAAAACTGCGCTGTGAGATTACCAACACGCTCGTAAAATTCTTCTTTTTTTGGGGAGGTTTATGTCTAGCAGTGGACAGCAGCACGCAAGCTGGAATTACGCTAGTGAAACTGTTAGCTATATCTAGAACAGAAAATAATGTGGTCTTGTCTTGAACTTCCACTAGAACCGCAGAATCTATCTGGATGCAGGCTATATACAAGTGATCCTATTGGAAATCGTTTGCGAAGGCTTTTGACCAGCTGTTGACGTGCTACTAGATGACTTCTAGCCGTATGGTACCGACAGAGTAGACTAGTACCTCCCCTATTAGCGACTAAGATACCGGAACCGACAGATGGCGGTATATCAATCTGTAACAGTGTAGCTCAAATGCACAGGGCGGAGATGGGCAACAGCATCCTCGCCGCGCGGAAATTATGGGCAAATTTCGCCCTTTCTTTGGGAAACTTATGTCGAGCAGTGGACTTCCAATAGTTGATTTGATGAAACGAACACTAAAGTGATATTTATTTCACCAAGAAAACTTAATAATGTAAATTGGAGTTTCAAAAGTCTAAAATACTGAACGAAAACATATTTGAGTAGATTTAAGTACCACGTTATAGGCAGAGTAGAAACAACATTGCGAGGGTGGGCAGCAGCATTCCCGTTATCAAGCTACCATGCCTGGCCAGGGCGGCAAATGTGGGCACAATTTCTCCTTTTTGAGGAGGCTTCTATTAGATTCAATACCGCGGTACGGGCAGAGTGGAACCTTTATGTCAGAAGAGTCTGAGGTACCGGAACCGACATTTGGTGGTATATCTACCTGAAACAGCGTACCGTAAATGCGACGAGACGGCGATGGACAGCTGCATTCGAATACGCCTTTCCTTCGCCACCACACTTGCCCAGCGCGGCAATGTGGCTGCATCCAGCAGTGGGTGTTCTTTATATGATGATGATAAAAACCGTTGTTTTAATTCCAATTACTTGACATATGTGGAAGCATAAACAGCGGGTCAGGCGGCGGGCGGCGGGCGGCGGGCGGCGGGCGGCCCCTCCGCCGGCGGTTAATAACTCTGTTAACTGTAGCAGTTAGTAAACAAGCGCAGGGCGAGGGTGCTCCGATGAACAAATCATATAAAACATGAGAGCACACAGAATAATAACAAGTCAGAATACACATTCTTCATGGGCCCGTTAGAGCGTCTCCCCCCCATGCCCTCTCAGAGGCGACATAGTGTTACGCTTCGACCTAATTTTCCTAAGGTCCTCATAGTACCTTAGTTGAATAGGAGTACTTTGGTGCCTCAGTACCAGTTGTGTAAGAAGCGACTAAGGTACCAGAACCAAACCGTGAAGCTGGAAGGCGCAGGGTGGGAAAGGGCAGCAGCATCCCCGTCGCGAATCGTCCAGCGCGACAATTATGGGCAAATTCCCCTTTTCTTGGGGAGGACTATGTCCAGCAGTGGATGTTTTGTGGCTGCTGTGGCTGATGATGAATTTGTAAAGATGCTTTCCGCCCGTGTCTTTGTCCGTCCGTGTGGGTACCTGTTCAGCGGTACCTATTCATATCGTTGCGTAGGTATTGTTTTATTCTAAGCAAATCCGCAAAGTTGAATGTCCCGTCTGCGGGACCTCGTCTCCTCTCTGCCCCGGAGGCAAGTTCAAGAGTCTGCAGATTTATTTTATTGTCCCTCGCCCTCCGGCCGGCGAGCGCGCCAATATGCTCCGCGTAAGTCCCGACCTCGACATCATACAGACAGATGGCCCGCGCACACTTTACAAAACTAAATAAAGTAGGTGTCGCGCCTTCGTCTGGGATACACATGTTAATGAAATCAGCAGTAAGGGTACTGGAACGCTTCGTGCTCTCAATCGCTTAAAACATTTTCTTTCTGCTAAAACCAAAACCCTTCTTATTCAATCCTTGGTTTTACCCATAATTGACTATGGTGACGTGTGCTGCACTAATATCTCTCAAGAACTCCTTAATAAATTGGATCGTCTATTAAACAACTGTCTTCGTTTCATTTTCGGCTTGCGTAAATACGATCATATTTCCCATTACTGTTCTCTTCTCGGCTGGCTTCCTATTCGAGAACGTCGCAAAATTCGAGTTCTAACCACACTATTTTCAATACTTTTTGATCCGTACGCACCAATTTACTTAAAGGACAGATTCCAATTCCTATCTTCCTCTCGCGAACGTAATCTCTCCGTTCTTCTAATACTCTCTCGCTCGCAACTCCTTCTCATCACTCTAGTTTTTTGACAAACTCTTTTACAGTGACATCTATACGACTCTGGAATGAGCTTCCGTTGAATATTAAGCAATCCCCAAGCAAATTTACTTTATTTACAGATGCTGCTTCTCTAACTTTATAACTCTATTCCTGATGTACGTTATTTTATATATTAATTATCATATGCATTTATTGCGTTTATTTATACAAATATGTATGCCACATTTATCTATTTTGTATATATATTTTATGCACATCTATTTTTTTTCTGTTTTGTGTAATGGTTGACTGGGAGATAATGCCATCTGGCATTAAGTCCGCCATTTGTACATTTTGTGCAATAAAGTTAAATAAATAAAAATAGAATAAAATATTCAGAACCCAAACACGAACAAACACAAATATTAGGTATATACTTTAGACGGACTCGATGGCGCTGATGATAGTCCAACCATGTGTGCAAAGGGTTGTGGGTTCGATTCCCACCCAGTGCAATTATTTTTATTGTGATATTTATTTGTTCAATGGGGTATTAAATGGGTATTAAATCGGTCGGATAGCTCGCATCGGCGCCATCGGGCCCGTTAACCTTCTGCATTCAGTGGTTCGTGGTAATACCGCGCGTCGCGTCGCGCTCGCTCGGGTTTTGATTGATATTTTATTGTTCCCGCGCTTTGTTTGACGGTTTGCGGCGACCATGGGGGGGGGGGGGGTTTCGACGTTTTTATTGTGTTGATTCTATTTGTGTAAATGGATTTGGAAACAATATTGTCGTATATTTAATAAAAAAATAAACGTCTATTATGCACGAAATTTCATACATGTGATAAACACTCGTGTTAAAGATATCAGACGACAGAGATACTACAAAAATAATAGGTACTTAAACATATGCATTATTGAGTGGGGTACCGGTAGAGAAGAATACCTCTCTTTGTACCAGGTGTCATAAGAGACGACTGAGGTGCAGAAGCCGACAGATGGCGGTATACCGATCCGAGGCAGTGCAGCTGAACTTGAAGATGTTATGTCACATTACCCAGTGATTTCGCTATCTGTCTCGCCCTTCAAACCGGCACACAGCACTTCTGGTTAGCGGCAGAAATACGTGAGAGTGTGCTATCAATACAGACTTTTAGGAAACAACTTAAAATACACTTGTTGATGAAACAGAATTCATCTTTAAATTCGCTCACGATCTTAACCGATGAAACCGAGAAAAATATTATAGTGTGTTGTTTCTGTCATCTAAAGCAAATGCTTGGTTGTCCTCGACGTTACGTCACGACCCACGACGGTACTCCAGCAGTGGTCTTCCAATGGCTGTAATGATGGTGAATATTCGCTTAAAATCGTTTAAACATAATTAAAAATAAAGTTACATCGAATTAATTGTTTTTATTTTCTTTTTGGTTCTTCCTGTAAACCTACGCATTGTTTCTTAAGACAATTGAATTCATGACCGTCAATAGCGCCTGGAAGACACTTACATAGTATACTTTGAGTTCTTAAATGTCAGGCACGTGTGTGAAATGTATATTGCGGCATATACTTATCTACCGGCCCGGCACGAGCACGCTTCGATCCGTCACGACACTAATCGATGCCGTTGACGAGATTTGGGGATTACACGTGATGTGAGCCCGCAATGCGAGCGGCGAGATTTGTCGCCGGCTAATGGACTTGTAACGTGTTTGGTAATATCCCAATTATCACCCGTGTAGGGGAGAGCGAAGCGGGGGTGATGTGGGCTAAAAGCACACTTATTTGTTATCTGCGTTGTTATTTTAATAGTTTGTTTAATCCGAGATTATGTTTGTCAGCTAATTGTTAAAACGGATCTTAATCGTTTCATAGACAAGCTCATATTTAAACTATTTTTTGAAAGCTAAAACGGGGTTTTGTTTATTTTTTGTTTAATATCTTTACGTTTTTCAAGATTGACAAAAAATGTTGTGTCATAATTTGAGAGTCACAATCACTACTTTCACTATTTTTTTGTCAGTCTTGAGGACGGTTGCCGCCAGGTAACCGAAATGTTTATCAAAAGATTAAAAAGTTAAACAAACCGCGTTTTAAAGATATTTTAAAAAATATATTTTGTTGTATCATAGTTCGCAGGTTATTTAATTGCGATGTGTGCTTGTTTTCGAGTGAATCGAACAGGATAATATTCTATTTAAGGTTGAATAATCCAGATGTATATTTCCAGTGCAAACCGGAATTATTACATGTGTGAGTATTGGCATAAGTATAAAATCAAAATAAATATTTTTCTAACATTTGTTCATTCACTACATTATATAACTACTTTTTTATGTATAATATTAGTTAAATATTCATGGCCGTGAGGTACCTACCGGCAGAGTAGAATAGTCCCTACCCCTTTACCAGGAGTCGTAAGTGGCAACTGAGGTACCAGAACCAACAGGTGGCGGTATATCCATCCAAAACAGTGTAGCTCAAATGCAAACGGCAGAGAAAAACAGTAGCATCGCCAATCTGCACTCTGCGATTGCCAACACGCTTGCCCTAAAATTCCCCCTTTCCTGGGGAGGCGTATATCCAGCAGCGAACTCCCAACGTTATATGATGATGATGATGACCAATTTATTATGTGACGCGAGCCACACATTTAAAAATACCGCTGGTAGATGATTAAGTAATGTTATATAAAGTAACACATAAAACGTAGTATATACAATAGAATGTATGTGTCTCAGTGACCAAACAAAAAATATCGAGTAAAATCAGCTTCATCAATAGTTCAATAGATGTTCGCGAGCGCCGCCCCATCAGATCCCAATTCAATTGGCTGTCTCCCTGTGGCGGCGCTGTCACGAGCGACACGATCAGGCCGCCTGCGCGCGACACGCGGCACTTGTCACGCGACGAGTAAGATGACGGCTGGGCTGATCTCGCCGGGGCTTTTGACGTGTTTTCACAATATTGTGTTGTATTTATGCAATAAAGATGAGCCGGACAAATTAAGGACTGTCTACGTGTTGATATTTTTCTGGTTTGTTTTTTAACCTATATAGGTACAAACATTTATAGGATGATATTTATGTTTGTTCCGTGTCTGGGTGTTGAATATATGTATTTAAGTAATGACTTTGTGATTCCTGTGCTTTATAAATCCTGTAATACAAATGCTTCAAGTTATTAAGACGGAGATGGTAGTGGTCCTATTTTGTCGTGTCAAAAGTCGTGGGTTCGATCCCCACCCAGGACACATATTTATATGATTTCTATTTCTGTTCGTTCTTTATCCCAGGTAAGTACAATTGGAGTGTTGAATATATGTATTAAAATATTATATTTGTGATTCTTCTTTGTCTTATTTCTGTAACACAAGTTTAAGACATTGATCTCGGAGTCACGACATGTTCGTGTTCGTGCACGTGTTCATTTATTATTATTATTATTGAGTACACTGATTAAAAGTTAGCTACATAATAAGCAGTTTATTTAAATTGTAACATTGTTTGTTTTAGCTGCAAGACAGAGTAGAAAATACGTAACGACTTGAAACCACGAAGGAAACATCGTAGCTCATATGCAAAAGAGCAGGGATGGGCAGCAGCATTTAATAAATACGCTACACGTCTGCTACTACGCCCTTGAGGTGGCCTATGTCCAGCAGTGGACGATCTATGGCTGCTAGGATGATGATCATTATGATTTTTCATCCCACGTCTCGGTTACATGTTTCATGATACGCAAATTACGATTATTGCGTTTTTATATCGTTACCCAGAAATTTTATTAACAGCCTGAGATTACTTGAAACTTTTAGGAAAACCTAGGATCTATCAAATGTAACAGGGGGTAGGGAAACAACATTTCTCCTTTGCGAGGCTACGTTGTGCGATTGCCAGCAAACTTACCTTGTTTGTTGTCTATTGGCAAATTAACCCCAATTATCTTGGAGTAAATATATAAAGTACAATGTAAAGATGTATCATTTTATTATTTCAAATTTTATAACCTTTGAATGGAAGTCGACAGGGAAGCATCGGGGAGGATCGCATGAATCAATGGCAGATTGACGTTTTTTTTTATTTTTTATTTGTACACCAACAATTATTAAACTATTACTAAATAACTATCAAATGTTTTCACAGGGAATCAGCGCATGCAAAATTTGATATAAATACATACAAACATCACGTGTGTGTCCCATCGCGGTAGGCAGAGACTATGGATCTCCTCTTGTTACGATCTTTGCATACCTCTCTCGCTTCCCTTACACGCATT
>JACJUM010005600.1:1173675-1263096 GCA_020976665.1 Heortia vitessoides
GGGAATTCGGAGTTAAGCCCAAATCGAAGCCCAATCGCGACCCTCGGAAGCGAAGAGAGGGTCTCAACACATCAGAAGAGAGGGAAGACAGCGACATTCAAGTGCTATCCCTGAATAAGCTGCGTGCGGCGGTGTACCCGCAATTCGAAGATGTGGCGGAGTACATCGCAACCCGCCCCCCCTTCCAGCCTCAAGCAACCGCATCTGCCCTTTCCTGTGCAGAGAACATTCCGCGCGCACCCGCTCCCATGCCGGTGCCCAGACCAGCAGCGCCCCGACCAACACCCGCAGCCGCCCCTAGGAACATCGCCGCCCGCTCATATGCTACAGCGGCATCCGCGATGCTCTAAACAAAAACCGGGACCACGACTGACAGGTGGGCCGCAACTAGTGCGGCTAAGCACAAGGTCCATATCATCAGCGACGTGGTAGTGAAGAAGCCAACCAGACCGACCCAACCTCAACCCAATACCGTCGGAGCTAAAGCCAAGGCGGATGCTCATGTTGCCGCAAGCACCAGCGCCAGCACCGACTCCCAACCGAAGATCGACGCCGGAACTAAGCGGCCCAGATACCCGCTCCTTGTAGTGGAAAAAATGCCGACTGGACTCGCCACTTCAAGGCGTTGAAGCAGGCTCTGGGACATGCTCCGCATGGAACTCTGCGCGCTGCTGCAGAGATGGTAGGACGCTGCTCCGAGCTGCGGAGGACCACGGCTTCACCGTGAGTGGTCCGGAGGTACCCACGCACTACCCCAACCACCCTTCCCATACACCCGACGTAATCGATATCGCGATCCATAAAGGGCTGGACAGCGTGTTGACGCAGGAGACCCTCCTCGAGGACCTCCATCTGATCCCGGTGCTGGTGGTCATTGAAAGAAGACCGACCACTGTTACACCATCGGCTGCTCACCAAACCATAGACTGGAAGGCGTTCAGTTCTGCCATGCATTCGAATACCCCTACGCTACCAATTACTACCTCTGAGGACGTTGATCTGCACGCCAATGCACTCACCACCTGCATTCAAGATACCGCAAAATCATCATCGCGCACCATGCCCAGCAGCAGCGGGCTCCCACCGCTGCCCAAGGACATCTAAGAAAAAGCAACATCTAAGAAAAAGATGGCAACAGACACGCCGCCCAACCCTCAAGCGTCAGCTCAACGCCCTTACCGAACAGGTGAAACACGAACTGAGGTCGCATGAAGCAGAAAGCTGGGATCGATATATAAAGAACGCGGGCGAAGATTGGAACAGTATCCATCGCCTATTTCGCCAGATCTCTAAGAAACCGGCTCCAATCAGACCCCTCCTCGGACCAGGTGGCCACCCGAGATACCGCGCGGAGGACCGCGCTGAGATTTTCGCCAAACACCTAGAACGCCAGTTCTGCCCACACCCCTGTGACAACGTAGAACACGTTGAGACGGTGACCCGGTACCTGCGAGAGTATCTCGCCGTTCCCATAGCGGCAGATGAAGACCCAGTCGTCTTCACGCCCGGGCAGGTCAGCAGGACGATAAACAAACTGAAACCCAGGAAGGCACCTGGCCTTGACAACATCACCGGCAACATGCTGCGACACCTTCCACCTAAAAGCATCACAGCTCTGACTCGCCTTTTCCACGGCATCAACCGCACAGGCCACTTCCCACAAAAGTGAAAAATGACGACGGCCTTCAATAAGAGGGAATACAACACCACAGTACTCCTCGACATGGAGAAGGCGTTCGATAAGGTGTGGCACCATGGTCTGCTGTATAAATTATCGATGTCACAAACACCCCGACGAATCACACGAGTGGTAACTTCCTTCCTCGATAAGAGATATTTTCAAGTGAAAGTGGAAAACGTTCTATCAACAGAACGAGCCGCTGAGGCCGGTGTACCTCAGCGCAGCTGCATCTCACCCGTGCTGTACAGCTTGTACACGGACGATATTCCGGTAGGAGAAGGCACACATCTAGCACTATACGCAGATAACGTTGCCTACTAAACAACCTCGGTCAATCTAAAACACGCAGCTAAGAAATTACAGAACACCCTCGACCTACTGCCCGAGTGGCTAAGCAGATGGAGACTGCAGGTGAGCGTAACCAAGACACAGGCTGCAGTCATTGGCCGCCACTTCCTTTTCCCAAAACCACTAAATCTAATGGGGCAAGAAGTCACGTGGTCCCGTACGGTCAAGTACCTAGGAATCATAATAGACAGCCGCCTTAGCATGAAGCACCACACTGAACAAGTAATCAAAAAGACCAGGTCGGTCGCGCATCTACTCCGCCCGGTATTCGCCTCCAAACTCCCGCTCAGAACGAAGCTGGGAGTTTACAAAACATACGTTCGACCTCACCTCACATATGCAGCCCCGGCATGGTACGCACTAACCAGCCGGACCAACAGAGGCCGCCTTCAATCCCAACAATCCCGCGTTCTGCGCACAATCGTCGGAGCACCGCGCATGGTACGAAACGCGACGATACACCGCGACCTGAGGACAGAACACATCGAAGATTTCATTCGCAGACTGTCGAGCGCAATGTTCACGCGCGCCGACAATGCCTCCCTGGCGAACCCGTACCTGCGCAACATACCGCCGCTGCACGCCAGACCACCGAATTCAAAGGCCTACCAGCGAGGAATTACGGCCGGTGAGGTCGAACATGACCCGGGCATAAGCCCGAGACCGAAACCCCCTGAAGGGCATCGTTAAGTACATCGACTCCATGATGTGCACAACCCTAACAGGACCTGGATGACCCTAGCCAAGAGCGGTGGGTCCATCAAAAACCAATAGCTCCCACGAAACCATCGCCAAAAGCCTGCATAGTGCGTCCAAACTCACGTCAAAAACGCCTATGCAGACAACATAAAGAAGCCAATGTAAATAAAACAATACAACAATACAAAAGTGTATTACGTATAAAAACGAAGAAACTACGAAGAAGGAAAAAAAATACGATGCAAGAACAAAGAAAGAAACATTCGCAAGAAATGTAAAGAAAAATGCGGGTGGAAGCGAAAAATGTTTCCCCCGCAACCCGATGACCCGCCGATATTAATCGGCGGCGCGTAAATACCGCGACACAGGCGCGGAGCGCCGCAGTCGGCTCCGCGCAGCCCGCGGCTGCGCGGAGCCGACTACAACGGATTACTTACTATTATGACAGAATCAGTTTTGATCAAAAATTTTATGGCTTGAAAATACTTTTTAGTAATAAATATTCATAAAAATATAGCTAAAAATAAACTAAAAAATACGCTTCTAAAATACTATATCATATCATGTCAAACTAAAAAGAAAACAATATTGTTTAGAACAATGTGAAAATAAATCAATAAATAACTGATTCTGAACAAAGTGCGTCGCGCCGTACTTTCGTAGACTTAACAAGCCGCGGTTTTTTTTCAGAATACCACTATTATTTTTTATTAAAAAGCGTGTTTTTATGTAAAATTTTCAATAATATTAACAACTAGATATGTACTTTAGTTGGAAATTAGGTAGGCGGTACGCATGCGCAGGCTGCGTGGTCTCACTTACTCTTCTGCACAGAGGAATATCTTTCATCATGAGGATCCTGATCAGGATAATGAGATAATCTTATCGAAATATTGTGTTGGCACAATTTCTTAATATGTGCACAAAGTTTCGATTAAATCTGTCCGCCTAAAGTGGGTCAAAATCGACTTCGAATATGTCTGTTACAAACATACACACGTACATACAACTGAAGCTAATATAAAGCGTGTAAAAAGTATCACAGCTGTCTGTTATGAGTTCCGTAGATATGTTCGCAATAATAAAAATGTATGTACAAAAGTATGAAAGAAAGGATATGTTATAAACACAAAGTGGTCGTATGGATATTAACCTGGTTAAAGAGGAGGTACTTTTCTACTCTGTCGGTACCCCTAGCAACGGTCGGTAATATTATCAACAACTTAAATCTACTAAATATAGATTAAATACGTATACATTTATGTAAAAATCCACCGGCCATCTTCAATTGTACCTTTCACTTATTCAGAAATACATTCTAATTAACCGTATGCCCATCCGCTTTGAAGCCGGCTAACAATACAGCGCCGCGTAAGATCATCGGAGGAATTACAATTACAGTTAATACGCGGTAATCCGCTGTAATCCGCCGTAATATGTGATCCAGACACAATGGCGGTTCCGCTCAGGAAGACGCTTCCGCACACAGCGCGCGGACTTTGTTGCCTTGCCGGTGGAAAAAATATTGCGTGAAGATTCTCTTTTATGTTATCCTGCTATTTATTAGGGTTTAGAGAAGATGGGTTCCACGCGGATAAATAACACAACTTATTCTATATGTTTATGGTGAATTCAATTGAAGTGTCTGACTGTGCTGTGAAATAACAAAAATAACAGTTTATGGCTGATATTACCTACATGAAGCAACTTTGATTACTTGTCGTCTACTCTGGGGGTACTCCTCGGTAACAAATAGCAACATGAATGCTAGTAATTGGATAAGTAACGCAAGTCAATATTCCTGTTTATAATTCTATTGAACCATGCACTAGGTTTGGACATTTTTTACAGTGGATAAGAGACTTTCTGGTTAAAGATTTACAGCTTAATTTACTTAGGACTTCGGTTGTGTTGCCGATACAACCCAACTGATTAGTAAGTTGAAGTCGCAGTAGCTTCTAGGTATTTAGTCAGTTGATCACATACCACTTTTTCTAGTACCTTGGAGAGACAGGGGAGTAGGGTGATGGGTCTGTGATCGCTCATGGTATGAGTTGCTAGTTTATTGGAGGGGTTTCACCACAGCTACATTCCGTTGTCTAGAAATTGACCCATTGCTATAGATAGGAAAGGAAGGAAAAAATTATGAAGAAGGTAACAGCACCCAATGACTGGGGGAAGTCTAGCCGTGACATGTCAAGGGACATGAAATCTATACCTTAAGCATTTGATTTGAGCCCCTTCATGATCCTGAGGACCCGATCTTCGGAGACTGGCTGCAATGACAATGTGACCGAGCCAAGCCTGTGGTGCTTCAAGAAAGTGAGCCGAGATATAGTCACCTCATTAACTCCTTAATTTTAAAGTCGATGGACGAAATTAAAATTTTAGAAGAGATTAAAAATGTTTTTTGTACACTGGGTTTACTATAACTGTGTTTCATTCAATTGGCTAGTACAATATAATACTAATCTATGTCGCATAGCACAGTCTGCAATTTGTTATTGACAGGAAAAAAAACAATGAAATAAACGGAAAACGTATTACTGAGAGTTGTATAGTAGTATTTTTACATGAGCGTGTACAGCAGATATCAATACTATAATAATATTATGTGACAGGCAAATTATAGGCCGAATACCCCGGGGGAGGTCGCCGGTTGATCGCGATGAGCGTGCGGCCACGCTTGGTCCAGGAGCACCGCTGCTTGTGCTTACGACACTTCCCAGGACAAGTGGAATAGCTGGTGGTTAAGACGAGTCAGTCTTTCATTTAAGAAGACACGACCACCAACTGCAACAGTGCCTGCACATCTCATGACCACCCGGCGAGGGTGGCCTGAGGTCACGCCGCCCTAAGGAGCGTCTACACTCTCCGCGAAAACCACCCTGTCTTCGAGCGAGATTCCACCCGCGTAGCCAGCACGGTCACCGCGTGGATCACATTTTATCCACTTTTCTCTGAAAGCAGGCCAATCTCAAGATCTATCAGTAGAGCCTGGTCGCGATCGTTGAGCTCAGGCCGTGCTTAGTGATGGTACGCTACAACTAAGTGTCCATGCTAGACTTTACTATAGTCCTTCGCTGCTCCAGTACTGGAGCCCTCTGCTTAAAGATGTCCAGCCGTGACACGATGGCAGTGAAGAACTTCCTCAGTTGGGCCATATCCTTGCGGAATTCCCTTAACTCACCGAAGCACTCGGTAAAACCTTGTAGGAATTCCGTCATCATGGAGAGTTAAGTGTTACCCCCAGTGGAATCGTCATAGCTGCTAACATTGATAGTTGCGCTTCTGCCTCCTTCTAACATTCTCCTTGGCAAATTCTGGTTTGTTCTGCTGGACATAGGCCTCCCTAAGAAAGAAGGAATTTTGCCCATAATTGCCGTGCTGGGTAAGCGTGTTAGCAATCGCAGAGCGCAGCTTTCGCGACGGGGATGTTTCTTCTCAAGCCGCCTCATGCATTAAAGTGTTTTTAGTTTTAGTAATATCCAGAATATAAAAAAAGGAAAAACAATAGTTTCCATCGTTGGATTTAATCTCTTAACCTCAGTGTCTTGTGTTCACTTCACCCAACCAAATTTGAAGATTTGAAACAAAAAATTGTCATGTTAATGTATACGTGTTTACACCGGAGCTGTCGCGACGTTACTGGTACATGTATTTAATATATATCTACTTCCCCTGTTGCTTTAAGCTGCTTACCACGCAGTCAGGTCAATGTATGATGTGTTGTATGAATTAGATTTGTTATTATAACCTTAAATTAACTATTTTTAAAAAAATATGACAATATTTTCTGCAGTTAGTATTAAAAGCAGTTTATTAAAAATAATGAATCGATCTTCGAATTTATGCTTTCTGCATAATGCTATTTTTAGAACAGGCAACAAATTTTCACTGAACAGGGCAAAAACTGAGAGAACACCAAATTTTTACTAATAAGTAGATAATGGAAAATTTGAGGCAACTACATACATATTCCAACGGGACTGCGGAACTACCTGAGAACTTCAGGAAACCTCTTGCGATTTTACGCAAACGCAGTAGCGGGCTACAGTTAGTTTCATTTTCAGACCCCAACTCGATTCCCACACCTTTCAACCGAAAGCCGTTCAAAAATAACTGACGAAGTCGACAGAATTAACTTCAGTGCGATTGTAATTACGAACTTACAAAAGGCCCTCAACGGTAGCGCACAGAAACCGACTCCATTGTCGCGCCGCGAACAATATGTGCGCGCGCGCACCCGCCGACTTCCGCGTAAAAGCGCACATATTATTACTGATTGTTTGAGGTCGCTGCGATTGCAGATCGGGTTACTTTTGGCAGTTGGAGCCGTGGTTCTCAAAGTTTGGCGATTTTCTGATTGCGGACTTATTAATTCCTCTTCTATAAATGCCACTGGCACTCCATAATCACTCTTCCTTAGAGCAGTACACTGCGTTCGCCGGCGAACTCGTGCAGTCCCCTCGCCAACGAACGATAGCTGGGTGGCCCACCGCGGCCCTGCTCACTCTGTCGAAGAGTGTAGCTTTAAGAACAATGGACGTTCACTAAAACCATAATCTTTAAGATTTGTCAAGTTGCCTAAAGACGACACTATAGGTATATGTGTATATACTATACAATAATAATTAAGCAGCTTTCTGCAGCTATTTTATTCAGGTAGTACACATTTTAACTTTCATTCAATATACCTATTGGATTATACTCCTTATAATGACTAGGTGCAATATAATACACACCCAGAGGCTCACATAACACATGACATAAGGTCACTAAAGAAGTCCATAAATACCGCTACCGGACAGATATCATCGCGACATATTGCACGCACAGTTTGGACACCAGTGCCGCGCGTCACAGGGCGGGCTAGCCTATAATCAGCGTGTCCGCGCGACGCCGCGGGGCAGCGCTGGCTTGTTGACTCCGCACGCTGCACCGATCAAATTGCTCAAACATTATCGGTAATTGACGGTTATAGTAAACGGGTATACACTTACATAAAATTCTGTATTATTTATTTTAAGTAATGCTTACGGTCTGGATAGAGTTTCACCTGGTCATCTTGGTCCTGGATATTGAATAGTTCCTGTTGTATATGGCCAGCATCCAGCTCGATCCTGTGGTTTTAATCAGATCGTCTGCCCAGATCTTGGACGGACGCCCCACGCAGTCGAAAACTGAAATTTCTTTTTTGGATATCCGTTGCCTTTATTTCTGATTCGATCACAATAAGAGACTTCGAGCAATGGTCTCTGGGGTTGGGGTTGGGGTACCACGTTGGCTAATGAGGCCACAGTGAGAAACAACGTTTTGGAGCCAAATGGGGTCGCTGGTAATGCACATTGATCCAACACTCGACGTGAAGATGTCTGTTCAACGAGATGTTTCATTATCATCATATAAGCCATTGAAAGTCCTCTGCTGGACACAGGCTTCCGAAGGCCTCCGAAGGCCTCAGAAGATATTAATTTAAAATAGCAAATGCACTTTAATGCCCTTCTTAGATAATCCGTATTTAGAAAAGTTCTTAAAAATAATAAACGGTTGTCAAAGCAATGGAAAAAATGAGAAAATTAAAAATAAATAACAAGTACCTACTATTTATTTTATCTTAAATTTAGAAACTAGATCTATGATATCTTCCTGTTCTGAACTTTTTTAAAAATAATAAGTTTTGTTTCTGGTAGATTAATTATTAGAGGTGGTAGAATAATTGTAAGGGGTGTACACAAGGCAAACACTTGAATGTTCAATAATTATATTTAATACACTCAATATTGCGGCTGGTAGACGACATCTTATGTACAGCTATATCACATGATCACTACAACTCACTCCTCGCGGTACAACACTAGATGAGATAATTTCGGTTATATATTTACATTCCACCTGAAAATTGCTTTACCTCTATACAAACTTAGATGAACCTTCCTATGATTAAACTGTTATTAAAAAAAATACAATAGTACTTTATTCCAAATATACTTTGTCGTGACTTTCGCAAAAACAAATCTGTTGAAAATACATAATTTCGTATGCAATGAAAAGAAACGCAACAAATATGTTTAGCGTTCTTAAATAATAAAATATATCGCGAAGAAAACCTTTTTGGCATCTTTTGGTTGTTTGTTTGTTTAGTACGATTCAATGCAAAATCTTCAATTTAAATAATTATTACCATTAGAAAGCTACATATGCCATATATTTTATAAAATCAAACTATAAACACCTGAACTGAAATGTAACGTAAATGTAATGCACGAATAAACTCCAAAACTACTCGACTGATTAATAATTCTTATATTAATGGAAAGCTACATCATCATCGGATACTGTAAGTTATATTTTATCCCTGAATTTCTATAGTATATTATATTTTAATAAATAATATATCCGTAAAAGCGAAAGTATTTGATTTACTTTCGTAGTAATATACATTACGTAATCATTGTTTCAGCTTAGAACTTCGATATTTAGTTTATCGTTTGTTTAATTTAAAATTAAAGGAAATATATTTCTTGTATTATATTCTCAAGTTAAAGTTATTTTAGTTTAAATCTGTCAAAATAATAACAGTATAGTTAATAATGACTTATCATAGTTTTAAATATGGTTTACTACACACTGTCAAGCATTGTCAGAAAATCAAATACACAATTACATTACTAAGCTTTTAACGGTGCTATTAAATGGAACATCTTTTAAACCGCACCTCAAAAGTTCTTGTGAAAATCGAGTAAACTAATAAATATCTAAGCATTGGTGCTACTGCGCCGTGAGTTCAGTGATTCCTACCATTCTACTAACACAACAATACTATCTATCTATCTATATTTACAAACATTCAAGTCAATTACTATAGTAATATAAATATTTTTTTTACATTTCCGTGAGAATGCCCAAACAAACCAGACAACAATTCGCTGTTTACTTTATCTGGGCTGCTTACACTATTTCCAGCCATAAGAATATTATGAAACTATTAAAAGCCAATTGATATTGTATCAGCAAATAAGTTGAACTATTGTGATACCTAAAATTATAAATATTATACGAATGTCATTTATGAAATCTCTTTTATGGAGAAATTATTATCTGCTGGATTACTTTAATCATTTCCTAGATTCCACTTTGCCTGAAGACTATTCGCTCATTCCGCGGACGTCCACGTGAGACATGGACGAGAAATCTGGAAGAGACGAGAGAAGAGAAAGAAGAGGATTTCCGTTTGGGATGGTTGCAAAAAAACGGAAATCGCACGACTGCACTAGCTACAATTAGTTTTTACATGTTACGTGCATTGTTTCTGATTGTACAATGAAAATTATATTTAAGTTTCTTAAGGCTTGCTATTTTGCGCAAATGTATATAGTCTTATTACACTTTTTTTTAAATTAAATTTTATTAAGTTTATATTCATCAATGACTTCTCTCCATGTTTTTGTTACTGAAGGATGCAATATTCTATTTTGTTAAGGAGGGAAGTGATCCAATTTGGTGCGTAATATCGAATTAGATAGTTGTCTTTCATATAAGTATTGTTAATTGTCTACAAACATTATCCTAGGAGATCATTCCATTCCTGCTTTCTCATAATTAATAACTATACATTAGAATGTTACGTTCACATTTGCATATAAATATTTACTGTAATTTACCTACATATATTTTATTTACAATATGCAAGATGTTCTAAACTAACCCACTAAACAATGGAGCATGAGTACCATACAAGCAATGTTCCTACTTATTTCACATCTTTCATATCTTTTACAAGTTTACTCGCTTATTTTACTTTTCGACTGACTCGACAATCTAATAATAATTTTCATTTTGCAATTTAAAATTCAAATCACTGTGTAATTTCATTTGCACACACATGCATTCACTGCACACAATAAAGTTCAAGTTAGCAATTACGTGTAAGTGTTAAAGTAAGGTATACTTTTCATGTAAATAGTCGGCTCAAGGTAGGTATATATAATAGGATAGATATAAAATACAATAAATAAATTAAGTAGATTTAAATAACAGTTACATCATATTGTTAAAGGAGAGATTAGTCACGAGCGCGCGCGCATCCTACAAAGTCTTCAATTAACTATTTTCAATTCACAGCGAAATCAAAACGTTCGCGTTCTATGAATAATATACTCGTATATTCAATCGCAAAGAACTGCGAAGGCTGTAAACACTATTCAACAAACACTACGCGTCATTATCCTGACGCACAACTCATTACGTCCTCAAATCCCTGTCAAATCACTCGTTCTGATCCCCAAACCCGTTGAAATAACCGTTGGGTCACAATAACTTGGAGAAAAAGTTGTTAGGCGCGGTCATGCGCGAGGGGTCGATGATCCTCGGGTACGAGGCACCAAGAAACGGCCGAAACGCGGCCCTGCTCGTCTCCTCCACAGGACTCGTCGTCGCCTCTTGCGTCGACTCATCTTGGGTGTCCAGAGACGAGTCGTTATTAGAGCCCGCCCCCAAATGCAGTTTTCTTGTATGCTTCTTAAGGTCGAAGTTTCGGCAGAAACCCTTCGCGCATATGCTGCAGGTAAACGGTTTTCTCTCGTTGTGCGTGTGCATGTGAAAGGTGAGGTTATAGATCTGGTGAAAGGCTTTATTGCATATGTTGCATTTGTACGCTTTCTCCCCGCTGTGGGTCAGTCTATGGTTTTTATAATTGCCTTTTTGATGGAATCCTTTCCCGCAGAATTCGCAGACGAATGGTTTGTATCCCGCGTGTATTCTTGCGTGCGTGTTTAGTGTCGAAGAACGGTTGAAAGCTTTTCCACAAGTCAGGCATTTGTGTGGTTTCTCTGAAGTGTGGATTATTTTGTGCCGACACAGAGTCGACGCCTGCCGGAATCCTTTGCCGCAGATCTTGCAGACGAACGGTCTAGCTCCTGTGTGGACGGGCATATGCCTAGTCAGGTTGTAGTGCGCGTTGAACACTTTCCCGCAATCGCCGCATGCGAAGCTTTTGTTTTTCGCTGGGGAAGGCGTGGGCCCCGTCGTGGAGGAGACTGCATGGTCTGCGGCCGCCGGCCTCGGACTGGGCGGTCTTTGGACGGGTGAAGTTGGGGGTGGAGGCCTCGGTAGATGCAGTGAATGGGCGTATGTCAAAGATACCAGATCAGGACCATAGTACAGCAAGGGGTAGTGAGAGACGAGCTGCCGTCGCGCGGCAGGTATATATTGTTTGAATGCGGAGTCTAGTAGCTGTGCGCCGTAAGTGAGGAAGCCTGGTGGTGGCGGTGGATCAGGAGAAACAGACTTCTTCCGGTCAGGCTCCATTAGACGAGCGATGGAGAAATTGAGCACGGGCGCGGGGGAGGGGTGTGTGGGGGTGTCAGGCGACTTGCCGCGCTCAGGGGAGGACTCGCGCGGGCCCTCGGGCCGCGTCGTGGACTGGAACGGCTGCATGGTTATTGGCTAAGTCTCGGCTCTCACATCTGTAACAAGAAGATAAAGATCATTTTCATACCAATAGTTAGAGCACATGGTACGTCTAATGATCACTGTAGACACGACTTCTTAAAGACAATTATGTCTATTAGGCTGAAAATCAGTAAGATTGTTTAAAATATGATTTAAAATAAAATTTCAATTCCTCCCAATGTATGGAAAAAAAATATTCAAGTTTAAGTAAAAAAAAAATCGATTTCCAGAAAAACGGTAGATTTATCTTAAAAATTCTTTGAACAAAAATTGTAGATCATAAAATTATCTGCATAAAATGTATTGATATTTTTTTCTGCGGTCTACCGTTTTTGGAATTTTCTTTACAATCATATATTAAACAATCTTTCTGATTTTCAGCTTGCTGGAAATTTATGAACTTTATTTTCTCCCATTTGACGGGACTATTTGCTAATTATACAACACCATCGACAAACGCCCGCATAGATATATCGATTTTTTATTACAAAGCTTTTGTTTTTTGGGTTTGTAAAAGATTTTTTTTTATTAATCCTTGTGTTAAAAAAATAATGGCCCCATTTTTCATAACAAGGCTTCAATTTACCGCAACCTAAACAATAGTCAGCACCCGTTCTCGGCGAGCCCCGGCGCGGTAGCTCCGGCGCGGTAGCTCCGACGCGGTAGTTGCGGCGTGGGTGTGTCGCGCCCGCGGTAAAGCGACAAAACACGAAATCACGCCTTTGTGCCTGTTTTAAGTAAATTGGAAAGCGTCGCGGGGCGAGCCTGCGGCTGACGGAACCCTTTTTGATTTGTAGAAACGTCGGGATCCATTGTGGAGGAATCGTCGGCAAACAGCGGATCGCCTCAATGCCCGCACCCCCCGTTCCAACGCCGCTTTGCAGATTGCGTTCGCTGCTAATTAAGGAAAGTAGTTTCAAGTATTGACGTTGTGTGACGTTGAGGGCTCGTCGGAAATATGCATGCCCATTTATTTGTCGTTTTTATTGAGAGGATTTTTTATTTGATGGGGTCTTTAAATATTTGGTTTTTCTATTAGATATTTGTCGTCCACTTCAAACCCGGTTTGCAGGCGAGAGTAATGTACAAATGGGCAAGATTTTACAAATTATTCGGTTTCACTATTTCGATCAACCACCGTTCGTATTTATGTCATATTAAGGACCGGCAGAGAAGAATTGTACCCTCTGCATCAGGTGTCGTGAGAGACCAAGCTGCCAGAACTGACAGATGGCGGTATATCCATCCAGGACAGTGTAGCTCAAATGCATAGGGAGTGGATGGGCAGCAGCATCGCCGCCGCGAAAGCTGCGCTCAGCGATTGCCAACACGCTTTCTTAGCGCGTGTATTATGAGCACAATTTCCCCTTCCTTGGGCGGGCATGTGTCCAGCAGTGGACTTCCAAAGGCTGTAATGATGATATACCTTTGTAAATTATATTAATATAAATAATTATTTATTAGGAAAATATTTGTACACTATTTCTTTTTAAAAACTCATATTATATATTAGAGCTACTCGATATTTTGCTTGTTTATTTTTTATTTGTAATGGAAAAACTCAAAAATTTATTTATGATGCTGCGATTTAAAATCGGTGGAGATCTGATTTTGAACGACATCTTAAGGAAACTGGTATTTTGGTAACGGTAAAAACATTGGTACAGAAAACTACACTATGCACAGCGTTATTCATTTTTCGTTTTTAATTTATTATTCATTACCCTTTATTAGATAATATTTCTTTGTTTGTTATGTATCTGGGTATTGATTAGGTATATGTTTTAAGTATTAGATACATTTGTGAATCCTCCGTTTTCTGACGTTCGTAATACAAGTGGTTTAAGTGACTTATTTCAGAATCATGTTTGTGTATTTATTTATTGTGAATTAATCCAAGAGATTGAGATCTCATTTGCACTGTCTGACAATGCACTGGTCTTTATCTTTGTCAAATATCAAATGTGCAAAAATCTAGTCTCCAGTTTTCAGTCAAAATAATTTTAGTTTAATCCGCTTCAGAGAACTAAAATTCAACCAAAATTTCCTTTGATCTACAAGCATTCCACTTTATCCCTGGCTCTTAAAACAGCAAAAATCATACTTCACATGTGCTAAACAACATGGTACGCAAAGGTGCAGTTCAATGGAGAACCTTGTTTGAAGTTAAAAAAGCTCTCGAAACCCCATTCAACGCTTGAAACAAGGCGGGAGGAATGAATCGCCACAGCAATTAACTCCGGCACAACGGGCGCCGCAGACCCGCGCAATATGCTGGTAATTGGACGGGCGAGGGCGCGGCGAGGGCGCGGCGCCGGCGCGCGCTGGTTTTGTTCTAGTCACGTCTAAGCAGCTCCTCTAATTGACGCCCTGATTATTATTTTCTAGTGTTTTAACTTCTTGAGTACCTATTTTTAATTGTCCTAGAAGAGCCGTTACTATTTTGGTTGTACCAGCGAAAGTGACCCGAAGAATTTGGCTGCATTCGGTTCCCTCAAATTTAGAAATTATATTTATTTTATTTTTTTTCATAATAATATTTAGGCAATATCTTGTACGTTGACCAGACTCCGAGATAGGTGGCACAAGTTTTGCAGATATCAGAAAACAGAAAATTTACCAATATGATACTAAAATACATTGAAATAACACTCAGACACAACAAATATTCTCTTATAAATATTTTTCCTGGGTGGGTATCGAACCCACGACTTTGACGCACAAGATAGGATCACTACCTTCTTCTTCCTTAAGGGTCTTTTTAAGGTCCAAAGGATTGGACAGTGGACAAAGAATTGTCCATCCTGCAAGAAAAAATTGAGTATTTCGTAAGCGTAGGCGGGAAACATTGATTTTATTTCATACAATATTTACTCCTTTCTCATCATATACCCTATCAAAGGCCTGGGATATATCAACAAATATTGTGAAATATGCACTAAAAATATTATAATTGTGATTCGCTTGTTGTCCAATATCCGTGCCGCAAGTGCTTAAAGTTCTCGGAAATTTAATCTCGCACTCAGGTTGCACTATGTGAGATGTTGTGTCAAATTATTTTTTTTATAAAATTGGCTTCATACATTTGTTTCCCCAAACTTCTATTCCTGCATAGACGCACGAGTATTGCGTTCCCCTCAAGACTTGCTCCAGCGGCGGCACTCGAAGGCGCGCGAGCCAGGTGCGCGCGCGTTGGCCCAACAATTGTTTTTGGCCTTTGTTGCGCCACATTGTTCCGCGACAATTGCTCCGGCTGCTGCCATAAAACTATGCGTATGTTGCGCGGTTAATTGAGCATTTTTGTTTGCGTTGAGAGCTTTAGTTTCGTGATAAATATTTGTTCTGATTTCAATTGGAGAAATTTCTTAATAGTTGTTGGGTTGTATTTTGATCGCATGTTGCAGGGGTCTCCGGTTTAACAACTAAAGGTCCGTAATGGCCGTGTTGAACTATGGTGGGTCACAATTATTTAATTGTTTGGGATGATTTGTAACTCACGTCAATGGCGGTATATGTATTGCCAACTAGTGACTACCTTCAACTTTGTCTGCGAGTATATACGTTAGTATTATACACACGAAAGTCTTTTTTTTCTTAATATTCTATTTTATTTGTCTTATATTTGTTACAATTTTGCCTAAACGTCAAATAGCTTCATTCAGTGTATCCCTACCTAATTCAAAACTGTAAATTTTATAGACCTTTTGTAATTGACCTAAATCATGGCATCAGGGACCATGAATCGCATACTTAAGGTAGACCTCATACAAAGGTCGACAGCATTGGAACCTCACTCTCACCTATTTCTACCGCCTAATAGCAGTGTTCGCATTGCTGTGTTACGGTTTGAAGGGTGAGAGAGAAGTGAAATTCTGGGTAAATGTGACAGAGTTTACAGGCTGCGGTCATGTTTCCCATCAAGTGGACCGCTTGTTTGCTGACTTCTAACGGAACTACATTAAACACTATACAACATAGTATATAACAAAGTCGTTTTCCGCTGTCTGTCTGCCTCGTTGTGTGCTTAATTCTTTTAACCTACGGACTTTGATGCGGTCTGATTTAAATTAATAGAGCGATTCAAGAGGATGGTTTATATGTATATACATGCATAGTAAAGAACAGAAACTGTGATAGTTTTAGAGTTTTGTAATGTGATGGTCGTAAATAAAGATCTGTTTAGCGCTTTGATGGCAAGAAGATCAAAATAATGTTATTACAGTGTAGAAAGGTCTACTGAAAAGTCCTCGATGGCATATGTCTTTTTTTGAGGGTTAACCTACAATGATAATTTTTAATCGAGTCGAAGCCGGGGCGGCTTTCTATTTCTGTATAAATCATATAACTATATGCCCTTATTCTGTACATAACTATAGCTGTATCAAGTTTCTGGCTCTCAATTTACTTAAAAAGGGGAAGGTACTAAGTTTTCGCTTCACGTAATAAAAAAGATAGTTGTATGTATGTAAAATAAAAGCTACCGCGCGGCTCCATGCCGGCTCACACGGATCCATTAATGGACAGAGTGCTTGTTCAAGCTTATCAAGCTGTGCAAAAATCCTACTGGAATCAAAGCTTGCCAAGATCCCATAGATTTTGACGAATAACTTTTTGTGCTGTGATTCTTCTTTTTGTGACGAGTGAATCGATCTCCTCGATTTAGAACTTCCTTCTTAGAACAAAATAACGTTGCTATGAAATATTTAAGTCGCCTTGCTTTGAGACTCAAGCCATGAGGCACCGGCAGAATACAATACGACTAAGGTACTAAAACCGACAGATGACGATATTTGCATCCGAATCAGTGTAATTCAAATACATAGGGCGGGGATGGGCAGAAGCTTCGGCATCGCGAAAGTTACGCTGCAGCATTTATACGAAAAGTTACCCCCTTTTCTTCCAATGGCTGATATGATGATGGTGATGACAAAACCTCATCTAAGAAGAACATAAGAATATTATTAAACTTTGAAAATCGCCTACTTTGAGACTATTTCTTTTCGCTTACGCACAAAATCCCTGTTCCAGTCGCAGCAACTGCCATCTAACATGTCTCTTATTAATCATTATTATCAAGCACTTAGCTTATTGAAGATCGCCCTCTCGCCTCCTATCGTCCATCTCAATATCATAATTAGCCGGCGTGGCTTATCCCCGCGCGCGATCGCATCGGGCGAGGCGCAGCACAATGGCGGATGCGAGATTAGGCAGGCGTATCTTGAAAGGGTGATAATGTAGATTATCCTTGTCGATAGTTTTATAGCTATTATTAATTTGCATAGCAAGAGGTGATTTATGAAAGCGTTAAATAAAAGGTTTTAAGTACGTATTCTAACACATTGGTGAGGGTTTTTTTTTGTTTTATTGCAGTATATCAGAACTTGTGAGGTACTGGCAGAGTTGAAAACTGCCTCCGTTTGTACCAAGTATAGTAAGAGGAGATTGGGGTTCCAAAACCGGCAGAACCGGTGTCTGCTTAAACAGTATGTCTGATGCCAAAACATTGCTCAAATGCACAGGGTGTGGATGGACAGAATTACTTCTTTTTGTGGCCTCTGTCCAAAATTGAACGATCAATAGCTGATACGTTGATGTCTGAACTTTATTAGTGAAAATTAGTACATTAGCGTTAAAGTTGTTGTCTGTTTGTGATGTCGGATTTATTAAGTATCACTATAATATTAAAAATCGAAGTCTCACTACTTAAAAGGTCCGATGGCGAAGTCGGTAGTGTCCCTGTCTTATGCGCCAAGGGTCATGGGTTCGATCCTCACTATAAAATGTATGTGATGAACGAGGTACTTAGTATTATTTATTTCGGAGCTAGGTGAATGTCATATCTGGCTATATATTTTCTCAAAACCACACGGCTTCCATCAATGAACGGAGTGATTAATTAGCTTTACTTCAGGATCATATTAATTAATATTTATATATAAAAATACGACTGAACCGATTTTTTTATTGTTTGCTTTCTGTGTACAGTTTGATCAACTTGAGAAATAAATTTTCCAAAACATCTCATACATTGATCTGACTCCGTGGTAAGTCACTTAAAACATTTGTGTTACGGACGCCAGACGACTGAGGAATCACAAATATACTACATACTTAAATACATATATTTAACACGCGGAACAAGAAACACAAATAAAAGTTTATACATGCTGACAGGACAACGTTTGTCGGGTTAGTTAGTACTATATAATCATTTATATGTAGATACTATATATAGTTGTTATATAGTTTGCCGTGAGGTACCGGCAGAGTAGGACAGTAACTTCTACTGCACCCCAGGTATTATAAGAGGCGACTGAGGTACCAAACCAAAACCAAAGTCCAGCAGTGGACTTCCAATAGCTGATATGATGATGACTATATAATATATAAAGAGTAAACTTATTTCTAAAGCAAATTATAATGTTAAAGATTATAATAACGATCAAACTGCCTGCGATCGAAATGCTCTAACCGAGCTTTAAGGCAAGGTTGGGGTTCCATTTACAATAATTATTTAGTACTAATGGAACGTTTATCACGTTTTTCTTGTAGGTTCCTTTATGGTAGCCTGTGTAATGATCCTTCATTAAACTTAGTTTCAAGACCCATCTGGTAGGCAGACTAGTATAAGGTAGGTCTCATTTCAATGTTAGATGACTTTTATAATCCCGTGGGGTCATCAGAGTCATTTCAGAATTAAAATTGTTTTATTTATTATTTTTGACGGTTCAAAAGTGCTTATATTGTGCCTAATGGAATAAAGAATATTGAAATTTTATTTAATATTTTTGCCTCTTAATCAATCATTTATTTTTATCGCATCTGTTTAATAAAACAAGCTTTTTATTCCTTCCTTAGACTCAACTCAAGCTCTCACTCAATATAAGGCTGATATAATCCGACGGATCCACTCCACCATCTGAGTACCCTCTACTGTATTAACAAAAGAAACTGGACCTTATCTCCTTCAACTCTGAGACCATTATTGTTCAAGCTTATTTTCTTCATAGCTTATGATGATCCGCGTACTTGGATTGTCAGCCTTACGGGGTGAAGATATAGGTTATTATTGTGTAACGGCTGGAAGATGAACTCTCCAGTGAAGTAGATGATATTAAGTGAGTTAGGGTTAAGATATTAAAGCAGGGTAATATGGAATAAGCTGCTCTTGATTAAATAACTGCCAGGCACTCTTGTCATAAACGTAAGGGTAAATATTTTTGATATGACGAAGATGCGGGCTAATTTACCCCTAGGGTAATATTGTCTACTCGTTCTCCAACTAAATTACCTTTATGTCGAACAAAATGGTTAAATTATCTGTTGAACACGAAAAAAGTTGACAGTTCATATGAGCCAATGTTATCCCTCGGGACAAAGTAACCATTAATATGTAGTAATTATTAATACGCCAGTGTTATTTGTTCATTTATAGAAACAAATTGTAACGTCTATTTGTTATGTCAAAATACCACTTTCTAGCAAAACACCACTTTCTAGCAAAATACCACTTTCTAGCAAAATACTTCTTTCCAGCAAAATACCACTTTCTAGCAAAACACCACTTTCTAGCAAAATACCACTTTCTAGCTAGATTAAGACAAATCAAGTTAAACTTGGGTGCCGGCAGAGTAGAATATGACAGAGTATCGGAACCGACAGGTTTATTTACCGACCGATTACAATACCTAGTGCTTGTAAGACAGGGATGGGCAGCAGCGTCCTAGTCGCGAAGCTATTACCTACGATTACCACCACGCCCGCCCGGCATGGCAATTGTGGACTTACATATCCAAAAATTTGGAGGATCATTGGCTGATAATGTGACGATGATGATTAATTCAGATTAAGCTGGTTTCAGTTAATCACCAAACTGGGGTTAAACATTAACGGTAAAAAGCTTATATTAATTTTAGCAAAGATATCAATTGTTAAAGCTCTAACTATCACCATATCAGCCACAGAAAGTTTACTGGTGGACAGAGGCTTTCTCAAGACATGGGGATTTTGTCCATAATTGCTGCGCTGGGCAGGTGTGATGCCAGAGTGCAACTTCGCCACGAGGTTTCTGCTCTCTCCATGTAGTAATTAAGCAACGTTGTTTCGAATGGATATACCGCCATCTTTCGGTTCTGTCACCTTAGTCGCATCTAACCTACAGTACAGGGTACGGGAGGAGGTACTATTCTTCTATGCCGGTACCTCACGGCCTTCTTCACACGTAACAGAGTAATTGGATAGAATTGCTCACATTTTTTCTCTAGTCTATTTGAGTCTAATAACCCTATGTATTGGTGAAAATTTTATGAAAATCCATGGAGCATTTTTCGAGTATACCGCGTTCCCACCAACTGACAGATAGAGCCATCGGGAACACTTTGTTTTTGTCATCATCAAAGTCGTATATTGTAGATAGATAGCCGTATACTGTACCTATAGACACTAGCCCTTTCCAGGGGGAAAGGATTCCCATAAATGCTAGGCTGAACAAGAAATGTTGCTGTCCATCCCCGCTCTGTTACATTTAAACTACGCTATTTCGTTTCAATACCTGTTGGTTCCGGTACATCAATCGCCTCCTACAGTACCTGATACAGGGGGAGGTACTACTCTATTCTGCCCGCACTCCACGCCAGACACTTTGTTCATTATAAGTTCATTATAATATCCAAACTCAGAATACCTCTCTCGACAATCCATCAAAAAATAAAAGCCACCCAATCCAAGTCAATCAGCGCGGGCCCGCATCTGTCAACTCAAGACGCCATTACGTACACCCAACAGAGTCGAACCCGCGACTCTCATTAGTGTTCCCGACACCCGTCACCTCGCCCCGCCACTTGTCTCTTTCCACCCCCCACATTTATATTCCCGTCTCGCTCCCAATCCGATAAATGTACGTGTTTGACAGATCATTATTTTGGCCGGCGTAAGTTGGTCTCCGGCTTCCCTTGCCGGCGCTGGCGTCCGGTGTGTGCCGGGGCTCGTGTGGGGCTGGCGCGCCTAATGCGGGGAGCGCAGTGTTTGCGGTTGGGTGTTTGTGGTAATTGCAATGATTATTGTGGCGAAGATTGTTTATCTGGAATGTTGGGGGCCGTAATACGCTATTTGGATTTGTATAAATTATATCGGAGAGTATTACTGTTATTTCGAAAAGTATTTGTGGTGTTATTATCGAAAATGTTTCACCAAATTTATTATTAATGGTGGGATTAAAAGCTGTGAGGACCGGAATAAACGGGATTTGATACTTTGCTTTGGTACTTCACTCGTACCATATTTCTACTTTTTTAAAGGAACGTACGCTGGGTACTGGGTAATGTGAATAGAAAATAAATCACTTAAATCACTTGGCTTACGGATCACACAACAGAGAAATTACAACTCTAAATAGCCTGGACATAGGCCTCCCCAAGTGATCTCCAATAGGACCGGTTGTAGGCGGCCGGTGTCCCGCGCGATCCTGTGGCTTTAGTCAGATCGTGTGACCATCGTGCGGGTGGACTACCTACGCTGCGCTAGATTATTATTACAAATATGATACTTGAATACAAATACCGCCACACGACTAACACAAATATTCATCCTATAAACATTTGCCCTGCGTCCTCTTAAAATTCCTCTTTGAATCTTAAGAACAATGTTCATTTGATACACTTGAGAATCGATTCATAAAATCAATTCATCAATTTGTCTCTTGTTCTTGTAGTAACGAAACAGCTAAGCCACATATTTCAACATTTTAAAGTTTTTTGTTGCGTCTAGAGTCAAATACTTGGCTCCACGTGAGATCAAAATGTTTTTGGTAGTTCTCTATTTACTCAACTTAATACCATCGCACACATATCACCGTTCAATTACGAACAAACAAACACACGGACACCCCCTTAACGAGTTCACGGCCTAATCCGGCGTGCAGTCAACACGCGGGAGTCGAACCCGCGCAATCCTCCGTGCAAATATTTGCCACCGCGGCGCCAACCGGCCACGCGACATCTGTTCACCAATTAATGAGGTCGTCACGAGAAAATTGATGTTTGCTTAAGTAAATTAAATGCCAACGAAATTATATTCGTGTACCGTGGAGATGTTAGCCGGGGGGTGCTCGTGGAGTAGAATAGTACCTTCCCCTTTACCAGATGTCATAAAAGGCGACTGAGGTACCACAGCCGGGGTACATTGGCAATTTCTTGGTGCGACCTACGTCCAGCAGTGGACGTCTTACGACTGACATGATGACGATGAATGGTCGTGTCTTGCAATATTTTCTTAAAGATTGAATAATTGGTCTTCGATAGCTTTTATGGACACTTCTGATTCTGAGAAAATATTCATCATACCAGCCATTGGAAGTCCACTGCTAAACATAAGCCTCTCCAAGAACGGAGGTATTTTTTGCCCATAATTACAGCGCTGGGCAACCGTGTTGGCAATCGCAGAGCGCAGGTTTAGCGATGGGGGTGCTGCAGTCCATCCCCGCCTTGTACATCAAATGTACATGGTGGGGCTGCACTGTTTCGGATGGATATACCGCCATCTATCGGTATCGGTTCCTTAGTCGCCTCTAACGTCACCTGGTGCAATGAGAGGTACCATTTCTATTCTGCCGTTATTTCACACCACTGCCGGTACCTCACTGATTCAGAGAATTTATAAGATACTTTTAAACATAATAGGTTTAAATTTAAATACATATACTTACATCTCTTACTTTAAAATACCATATCTGTAAAATAACTAAATAAATATATTCGTTGACGTCTATACATATATATAAAATTGAAGTGTCAGTATGTAATATCAAAATCACAACTTTTTAAAATAGCTATGTAAGTAGGTATGTACTTACAACGAAAAATAAGCTTTATATTGTTTTTGTCTAAACGTCTCTGCCTGTTTAAAGCAAAGTAGGTACAAAATGGCTGAACCGGTTTTAACGGTTTTATCACAAACAGACATCTGGTGTAGTAAGGAGTAACTTCATCATCATAATCATCGCTACAGCCATTCAGTAGTACAGAAGTCCACTGCTGGAAATAGGCCTCCCCAAGGGGGAGGTTCCCATAATTGCCGCGCTCGGCAAACGTGTTGGCAATCGCAGAGTGCAGCTTTCGCGACGGGGATGCTGAAGCCCATTCCCACCCTCTGCATTCGAGCTACACTGTTTCGGATGGATATACCGCCATTTGCCGGTTCTGATATCTTATTCGCCTCTTACGACACTTGCAGATGGAGGTACTGTTCTACTCTGCCGGTACTTCTCGGCTTTAGTAAGGCTACTGGGCTACATTTACTATTTATTGATCTCACACGAACAGTTTTACGCATGTGAAGCTGCGTATTAAAAATAAGAAGCAAATAATTTTAGCTGTTTTAAATGACGTGCTTGGGTTAATATTTTTGATGTAACAAATAACACTAGCCCCTCTGACGTCACCAATCCAACCGTGCAATTAATTTCGACATCGACACCGCGTTCCTCCTCAACCCCTTTGCACTCTCGCATTATTCCTTATTCGCAGATTTACCTTCACAGCACATTGCCCGAACAGCATAGATGATCCAATTGCCCCGGGACAAAAAGCGATCAGACAATCGCCCTCCCTCACCCGGATGGATTCTCTCCCGCCCCTGAAGCCCGGGAGGGAGCACCTGATTGCCTCAGGTGCGAAAGTCCTTTACGGATCGCCGCCCTCTCGGCGAGGGAAGAGGGAAAAGGGATGGGGTTGTGTCGGTAACTCTCTTAACAATGTGTCGATAATTAAACTTCTTTAAAAGTGTTTTTAAGATCGTACTAGTTTGGATGGATGTTTGTAACTTTATAACGTCCGGAGGGTTGAACGGATATAAACAAAATTTTGCTTGGAGATAGGTTACTAATAGTACTTAGAATAATTTTCTTTCCAAAACCGCCGGTTGCGTTGTGATTCCATAACATTTGTTTACGCAATTCCACGCGGACGAAGTCAGAAGCAACAGCAAGTACAGCTAGCAGAAAAAAATTACATAATACATATTTACGTAATTTTTTTTCTTATATATTTACAAAACCATAGTCTCATCGTAGATGGACTTTTAAACTACAGAACTGATTTTGATATATTTTTGCTTACAGGCTTACATTTAAATATAAACATTTAGAGAGGAAAATATCACTATACGCTCCAGTTTTTTTTATAAAACTTTGCATTATTTGTATCTTTTACTTATACTACTGATTAACATAGAGGCTATAAAAGATTGAAAAGTATTTTAAATACGTATAAAAATCACATATGTGTAAAATTCAGTCCAGGATTATTAATTAATAATCCTGAAAAGTCCCCCGGATATCTGGCAACATTTAGAGGTCTTTCAAATAGTTTTTCCATAATTTTATTATGTATAAGCATATCTGTTTGTTTGTTTTCTCTCTCACAACTAAACCAGAGAGCTGATTTGATGATATTTTATAATGTTGCCATCTTGTGAACACTAGGAACGGACATGGGCTACTTTTGCACTCGGTGGATTTCCTGCGGGACGCGATGTACACAGACTGAAATCCAAGTAGATCTATGTATGATATCAATTCTAGTGCGTGAGTCCTAGATACGGGTGACTTCAATTGTTATTATAATTAAGTTATTATTTATTAAATAGTGTAGCAACCTTTAAAATAAAGGAAAATTCTGACTCCCAGATAAGAAACATGCAACACTTATGTTACGGATATCAGCACTTTAAGCATACCCACACAGAACAAATAGTTGCAATGAAGGGGATAGAGTCGATATAAATCTTTCAAGATACCCATTTAGATTCAGAGCGTCGAACAAGTCCGCGTGACGGTGAGCGTCACTGCAGCCTATAGACGCTCGTTATATCACAAGGGTATCACTAACGCGTTGCCAACCTTGTGACAAGAGAATATTATGCCACGATACCCAGTATATTCACTGCCTCTCTCACTTCAGACAGCAATGCGAACATTGCTATTTGGCGGTAGAAATAGGTAAGAGTGAGGTACCAAAGCAAGCGACCTTCATGTGAGGTCTACCGCTACTAGATTTAAAAATAACCCGCATTAGTTCGGTCGTTAGATTGAATATTAAATTAAATTTATTATTACACTTAAATTTATTAAATTTATATTACACTGTATTATTTTTCTATTCTATATATCATCAACGTATTAAATAATTGCGAAGAGTGACTTTGTACAACTTTATAAGAAAATTGCGTGAACGGAGAATTTGACACAATCATATTTAAAGTGGAAAAGATTGTCCTAGACATTAATTCAAAGAAACACTACACACACTTCTATATGTATTTATACTTACATTTGATATAATAATACACAATGTACTTTATCAACATCATCATATCAGCCACCGGAAGTCCACTGTTGTTTACTCGCCATTTATGTTCAACAGTTTTCACCATAATTGCCGCACTGATCAAGCGTGTTGGTAATCGCGAAGAAGAACTTTCGCAACAAGGATGCTGCTGCCCATCCCCGCCTAGTAAATTTGAGCTACACTGTTCTGGATGGATATACAATCATCTGTCGGTTCTGGTGTCTTAGTCGCCTCTTACGACACCCGGTACAGGGGGAGGTACTATTCTACTCTGCCGGTACCCCACGGCATATATTTGCATTTGATAAAACATTTTTGTCAAAACGCTTTAGGGATTTTATAATCTATAGTTTTATTAAAAAGAAATACAGTTTGAACTTATGTCGAGCACCGAACAACCATTAGTTTAAAGATAAAACAGCTGAATGACGGAATTCGTTCGTTCGACTACCAAAATGTACTGATTGAAACATTTGACATTACTATCTAAGCAACGGTACGTGATAGTAAGCCTTACCGAAGTCAATACAAGCTCGTGTCATCAAAAGGATATCACTAGCGCGGCGCCAACCTTGTGACTTGAAGATATTAGGTCATATTACCCAGTAATTCACACAGTTCACAGCCACTCTCACCCTTCACAAAGAACTGCACACTACTGTTTAGCGGAAGGAAAATATTAGTCAATTACCGACACAGACCACCATCTTATCGTTTACCACCTTGGGATCTACTTCAAAGTAGTAAAAATTAAACGCTCACTTAAATAAAATATCGATAAAAAAGAGGCATTGTTAAGGAGAATTCTTGTAGGTATGTAATGTGTATTGCGCACCAACAATATTAATATAAAATGCGAAATATTCTGCTGTACCTAGTTGTCACTTCTATCGACCTTGATGCTCGTTACATGAAATAAACCTGAAGATTTAATAATGTTTTTGCTCGTTTCCAAGAATGTACATATATCACTGACTGCGGCTGCTGGACAGTTTTATAATTCTCTCTGTTGCACGAATATATTAGCCGTGAGGTACCGGCAGAGAAGAACAGTACCTCCAGTATTAGGTGTCGTATGAGGCAACTAAGGTACCAGAACCGACATATAACGGTATATCCATCCGAATCTCATATGAACATTGCGGGGATGGGCAAAATTCCCGGTTTCTAGAGGGAGGCCTATCTCCAACGGTGGACCTTCAATGGCTGGTATGATGCATGTGTATATTTTCACCAATCCTCCATATATATATATATATATATACTAATATTATAAATCCAAAACTGTGCATGCCGCCTGTTTGTCACCTACTACAAATAAAGGATTGAATAGATCATAATGAAATAAAAAAAGTAACCTTAAGAAAAGACATTACAAAATTTGACTTGGCTTAGGGAAATTGTGAATATGATAACTAACTAAATAACTAAATAATGAGATCAGCGCCATCTTAACGATGTTGTACGTACTGCTGAATATTTTTTGTAGGTAGCTTGATCTCTAGGCTACCCCGCATAAAAAGTGAAGTCCACTCAAGTTTATTTAACTAGCATTACCCTCGCACAAAACAACCTAATACAATAGTCGTACAACTGTCGTCTGTCACCTATTTCTCCCGCCAAACAGCAGTGTTCGCATTGCTGAGTTCCGGTTAAAGGGTACAGAGACTGAAATTACTGAGTACATGTAATATTGAATCTTCACTTTACAAGGTTTGCGATGCCTGCCTATCTTTGTGATGCCACCAGCGTCTATAGGCTTCGGTCACGTTGACAATCAAGTGGACTGTATGTTGTTTGCTGACTTCATCTAATCGTTTTCTTCTAATCTATATATAAAATTCTCGTATCTCGTATTCGTTCCTATACTCCTACGAAACGTCTTGATCAATTCTTATGAGTTATTTTTGCATATTTAGTAAGTCATTTTCTTGATATTTTTTTATTATGTGGCATTAAAAAATACATAGAATCCTAAATTCACCCTTGGCCATTCTATCACCAACCCCAATTTTTTAAATAGGTTTTTTAGTGTTTTAATAACTTTATGTAACTTATATGACAGAACAACGTTTGTCGGGACAGCTAGTAATTTATATAAAAAACTCACATTTACGCGGTCATTACCAGTTATGAAAAAAAATCCTTGTGGCGAGTTGAAAACGAAATTTATTTAAGTTTTCAGTCCTCGAACCTCAAACAAAAAATTGAAATACAGCGACTTAAGTCCGCAAATAATCACTACAAAACACAGGAGTGTTTCATCGACTCGCCACCGTCCCTAAGAGGGGTTGTTATTAAATTACCCCTGACAGTAATCGCTGTGACAGTGATTCCATCCACCCACGGTAACGCGCATTGGCTGAACATAGTTAATGTTGTGGACAAACTTAACGGGAGGGATTGTAGTGAAGCTCGGGAAATTAACAGTGCGTGATGAACTACAATACCTGTCTAAATATATATATATATATATATATATATATATTAGTTTATTAATATTACTTTAAACAGGCTGCAACTCCGTGGCCTTTTTATATTTTATGAATTCAACAAACAAGCATACGGTCCACTTGATGAGTAGCGTGTCGCCAGCCTTATGACCTGAAGATACAATGTCATATTTACCCGATAATTTTTCTGGCTCTCTGACCCTTCAAACCGGAACACAGCAATGCGAACACTGGTATTTGGCGGTTTAAGTGAGAGTGAGGTACCAATGCAGACGACCTTTGTATAAGGTCTACCTCTACTTAGTTGCCTTTTCCATAACAATGTGGGAATAAAGTATAGCTTATGTTTTTGCTGATAATGAAAATTTCTATATATGAAAGAGTTTTTGAAATCATTTCGGTAGTTTTTGAGTTTATTTGTTGCAAATGTACAAAAATATAAATCTGGGTTACATATTTCCATTTTTGGGCAGGGATTTCTATTTGTTTTAGGAATATAATGTACCCTATGTTTCACCAAAGATAATACTGAATATTACATTGCTTTGTATTACTGAATTTCAGAATTTAAAAATTATCAAATTCGGATTTTAGAGTCTATTCGCTATACAAAAAAATACAAATATTTTCTCTTTACTACCTATATTAGTTTAGATTTGTTTGTGCCAAGAGGTACTGGCAGACTAGAATAGTACCTCTCTGTGTACCAGGTGTCGTAAGAGGCGACTAAGGTACCAGAACCGACAAATAGCGGTAAATCCATCCGAGACAATGTAGCTCAAATGTACACGGCGGGGATAGGCAGCAGCATCTCCGTCGCGAAAGCTGCGCTCTGCGATTGCCAACACGCTTGGCCCACGCGGCAACTATGGCTATGGTAACGACGCCAACGATGCCAAATTAAAAACACTGATGAAAACACTGTCTGGGTTCTTTGAATTTGAAGCTTTATCTTTTATTGGTTACTAGCAGCCCGCCCGCGGCTTCGCTCGCGATAAATTTGGGGTAAATTCCACCGCTTATTTTAGGGAAGGAGGGGGTTAGAAAGTTATAAACCTATGTCATTCTCCATCCCCTCAACTATCTTCACTTAAAAAATCACGTCAATTCGTTGAAAATTAATCTATTCCTCGTGAAAGACGTACGAAAAAACGGATAGACATTCAAAACTACTCACACACACACACACTACTCTCCCATACTCACTTTATCGTTTTGGCGCGGAGTTATTAAAAAAGAGTAAAATGAAAAAAAAATGTTTATGTATTTTTTGCGAATATGCGACATTTTTAAAAAAACTTATATTTTTAAATTTGTGATTTCTTTCGAATGGCCATATTGAATAAAACAAAAAAACCGTTTATAGGAATAGTTTTGAGGCGGTGTCGATTAAATATATTTTTCAAAATGAAAAAACACTTTTTGTGACTCAATAAATTATAGTTAAACATATACAGTCACGACGTAATTTGTAGATAATTATATGTGTACTGCAAAGTTGTAGTACATTATTTTGTTGTATAGATTTTTTTGGGAATTGTTTCACATCTTGGTTTACATTATTAAAGCTTTAGTACGGATTTCTAACTTAAAAAAAAAATTATATAGCCTATGTTCATCAGAGATAGTGTAGCTTCCTAACAGTAAAAGATTTTTTCAAATCGTTCAAGTAGTTTCGGAGCCTATTCCGGTCAAACAAACAAACAATCACATCTTTCCTCTTTATAATATTGTTATAGATGAAAGATGAAATACCATACCGTCGACGAGATGGAAGCGGCACCATATACTCGCGTACACTCATGTCACCATACAGATATTTCTAGCGCATACCCTCACAAATTGTACTGCATCACACTTCCCTTACGGTTATCCTTTTGACGGTGGAAATACGAGTAAAAGAGAATTAGGAACCCACACATACGACCTTTTGTAAAATAAATGTTTAAGTACATTCATTGATGTCTTTTGATAGTTTGTTTATAAACGTAAGTCTGTTGTTCTCGCGTTTCCTTAGTACTGGTCATGTCTTTCGGCTCATTGCAGGAAATTGATGTCCTGAAAACGGTTGCAACAAGGTAACCGAAACGTAAACGGAACCGGAAATAAATTGCGTTTTATAGCCGTTAAAAAAGTAGTTTTATTATAAGTAGTGAACGTGTAAACGTTAGAAAATCTACACGAATATTATAAAGCTGAAGAGTTTGTTTGTTCGCTTAAACGCCCTAATCTAAGACACCGCTGGTCTGATTTGAAAAATTCCTCCTGTGTTGGATAGTCCATTTATCGAGGAAGGCTAAATACTATATACTGAATACTACCCCCCAAAGTCACTATCTAAGTCTACCTCTAGTGAACCTTCATCTGATTATAAAGTACATAGCTAAAATATATGGAGCCTTACATCTTTTTATGTGCAGACAAAACGTGTTAAAAAGGGCACGACTGGCCGTTTATAGAGGTCTGTTGGTTCCAACACTGACATACGGTAGTGAATGTTGGGTGTGGCAGAAAAATAATAAATGCTGTTGAAATGAGAGCACTTCGATGTATGTATAGTGTGAATTTGAGAGATAGATTAAAAAATAGTCTGTAGGTATAAAGTATTAAGAAATAAATGTAACAAGAGATCAGTGTAATAGAGAAATTAATGTTGAGATGGATAGGATATGTAGAAAGGATAGCTGAAAGCAGAATGACTGCATAAATGTATAGCGAGAGAGGTATGGCAAGATCGTAGCAAGTCACAGGCGAGATGTATGTATATATGTACACCCCATCATTTGTATAGCCCAAACGAAACTAACAGATGCCTGTATATCCATCTGAAACATTATATATACTAATTTGAGTAGCTTTAACCCCTTCAAAATGTTTGCATTAGATTTATCTTCAGTTTACGCAAATATAATCATGATTTTGAATAATAATAATAATTTGCTTCTTACTATATAAGATGCTGTGCTGCCCCCCCCCCCCCCTCCCTTTCTTATATTAATAATCCTTTTGTTTTACCTACGAGAACTCCTTGTGGTAATCGAGGAGTTTGATGCAGGAAATGCCCGTGCATTCCACAAATTATTACGATAATTTTTGTAGAAAACTGTTTAAGCCGTTCGTTTGTGGAAACCACTTTAACAGTCAGTTTCAGTTCTCAATTTATGTATATTTTTATATTTCAGGTGTACAGGTTAAAGTTTATTTTTATAGTTTCAGTACAACATAGCAGAGATAGGCAGACCAAATGCATGGCCGAGCCGAGCCTTGCGATCGTCACCGCGGCTGCCCAGCGCGGCAATTGTTCTCTGGTGACTACCTTACATACATACACGTAGCAACTTACGAGTATTTCTATAGAACATACACAGTTCAATGTTGTTCATTTAAATATTTCTATTGATATATTTAAATGAACAACATTGAACTGTCTATTTATATAGTCAAATATTATTTACATAACCATATAGGTACAAGGTATCTTTACTATTATGTAATCTTTTGTGTTCATTTGTACCGTTTAATGTCCAAACTCTTCTTCTGGATTTTGAAGATCCAGTTGAATTTTGGGTACCATACCTCTTTACCTTAACTTGTATAAACATTGAATGTCTCTAGCTCTAAAAATAACAATACTTTCATACAACTTTTCATTCCCCCTTTCAACCCCTTACAATCATTATTTCGAATTAAAAAATAGCCTATGTCTTTTCTCAGGGTCTTAATATTGTCTGTGTCAAATTTCATCAAAATCGGTTGAGAAGTTTAAGTGGAAAAACGTAACAGACAGACAGACAGAGTTACTTTCGCATTTATAATATTATATGAGGGATATTAGGGATATACCTATATATATATTGGTGCTAGTAGCTCTCTATACTCAGAAAACCATTCCTATATAACTCTATACGTTCCATATATTACCCCGGAATGAGCGCGCGTCCGACGCTCGCGTCGTCACAAGGATGTCACAGACGCGTCGCCAACCATTTATTGTGAACTGAACATATTATGGCAAATCAAATGTATTCAATTTATTTACAAAATATACGTATCGTAATACATTGTGGAAACCCCTTGGTGAAGATATCTTTATGTCAATCCCAAGAAATTCTAATATCAGATCGGTAATGACGCAGTCGTTTCTCATGAACATTTATTTATCTCTTTGGAATACAACTCGACGGCACACTTGGTAGTGTTCCTATCTTGTGAGACAATATTAGTGGGTTCGATCCCGATACAGGACAAACATTATCTGAGGAATATTTGTGCTTGTTCTGTGTTCGGTGTTTAATATTTAATAAAGTATTATATTTGTGATTCCTCTGTTGTCTGATGTCAGTAACACAAGTGCTTTAAGTGTATGATCATAACATATGTGAATTTTTAAGAATATATATAAAACACAATTTTTTAAAATAAAAATATATGAGATAGAGTCATAGACGTCTTTGTGAGCATTTAGTTAGTTTCTTCGTAAACGTATGCATTCATTTTCTGTGTTCTTCCATGCGCTGACGCGGTCGAATTTGTTTTTTCCCTTGCAAATGTCACGTCTTTCAGCTTATTGCTCATTATAAATGTCAATTTGAAATTTGTGGGTTTTATTGGCATATTGTCGAATTACAATAGTTTCTAACTATGAATACATGTGTTAATAACCTTATAAAAATAAGTAACAACACACGGTTTGGACACACGGTTGATATTAATACACATATCAATGATTATTTTAAAAAAATATATTTTCAAACGCAATTTGAACCACTTTAACTGAGATTTTGTAACGAGGAGATATGTTCGTCAAACAATCCAAATATATCTTTACAAGAGAATTCGTGTTAACAATACTAGCTTTCGTATTACACATCGTGCCCCCATTTTTCAGGGAATAAAATATTACTAAAATCATAAATTAACACGCGAAGCGACAATCCATGCCTCACCCCCGGAAATCCATGAACAACGTTAAATTTGACACAGTTAAAGGAAATGTGGAGAAGAAATAAAGCTATTTGTTTAAATACAAAAGTCACTGGAAACACACTCATCACCATCATAATTTCAGCCAACAGAAGTCCACGGCTTGACATGTGCTTCCCCAAGAAAGGAGAAATGTTGCCCTTCATTGCCGCGCTGGGCAAGCGTGTTGGCATCGCAGAGTGCAGCTTTCACAATGGGGATGCTGCTGCCCATCCCAGCATTTGCATTTGAGCTACACTATACCGCCACCTGACTCTCTCTCTCTACCTGTACTCTGTACCTCACGGCAAATACATCGAATTTATTAAAACATTTTACTCGCGGCTGTTTAATTGGGACACCATACTTATATGCAGGAAATACTCATTGTCTCTAGACTTTAGTGATTGTATTCTACTTCTTATTGAATGTCTAATATTGCTCATTCTAATGATAATAACGGGTAATCAAATACCTATAGTTCCCACTTAAAAATTGAGGTAGACCTCATACAAAAGGTTGTCTGCATTTGTACCTCACTCTCACCTATTTCTACCTCCAAATAGCAGTGTTCCGGTCTGAAATGAGAGTGGCAGTGAATTTAGGCACTGGGTAATGTGGCATAATATCCTCAAGTCACAAGGTTGACGACGTTAGTAATATCCTCGTGATATCACGAGCGTCTCTAGGCTGCAGTGAAGCTTACTATCACGCGGACTGTATGTTTGTTTATTGATCTAGTAATAATAAGAAAAAATAAATGTGGTCGAATTTCAACCGGACGACCATTAGTCACCTTTGTCAGCGCCAGTTTCATTTAGTTAATCAGTTAAAAATAAAGTAAAACAAACAGATAGACATTTGCACGAATAATATTAGTATGTATAGTACGCATTTATTAACATTTCTCGGAAACACAAAGATCATCCAGAAACTATCTACAACTGAAGAAGGCCGACTTGATACTCTACATTGATGAAGTGAGCTACCCTTGTCGCGCGGCATTGTCCGGCTTCCGGGAGCGGGTGAATGCAGATTAAGGGCTGTTTACAAATACGTCGGATGTTTGTCCGTCTGTTGCCGCGGAAGTATTATTGCACGGATTACTCACGCTAATGGATAACAATCCTTTTTTTTTTGACAGCGAAAGTGTTAAACATTCTTATGTGAGTTCAATTTTATAAAGCTGGTATACTTTTTCGTTTTTAGACACTCCACTGTTGAAAACGGGATTTTTGCCTATAATTTCGGCGATTGAAATATAATATGGTAATCAAAGAGCGTAGCTCTACGATGGAATGCTACTGCCCATCCCCGCTCTATTGTCTTTCAACTACCATCCCTACCCTATGCATAGGAGCTACACTGTCTCGGATGGATATACCGCCATCTGTCGGTTCCAGTACCCCAGTCGCCTCTTACGACACCTGGTAAAGAGGGAGGTACTATTCTACTCTGCCTGCACCTCATGGCAGCCGGTTTTTGATACGGAAGAGAAATGTCAATGCATTCGTGTGAAAAGTTATGTTAGCGGTAATAGTTAACGAGATGCGAGGACCTGATTTTGAACGAACACGGTTTGTTAGAGTTTAACTAAAAAATGAAGATGACTTTTCCTACATTGACATATTTTAATAATATTAACTTAATAACGTACTATAATTATATTTATTGAATAGTTTTTTCATTTAGGTAAAAACTACTGATGGTTATCGAAAGAAAATTAATAAATGGCAGGCAACTACAAAGCAGAAACAAAAAAATACATGTTTTACTTTCTTTATTTCGTTCGATACATATTTTATTATAATATGTCCAGTTCTTAAAATGTTTTGTCGAGTTGGGAATAGACGACATCAACGCGTTCCTTCAGACTGGCAATTATTTTGGGGCACTTTTATCTATATTATTGTTGTTTAATGTTTAGTTGAATATAAATATGAAGCCTCCTTTGAATTAGATAAATATTTTTCAAAATAAAGTTTACTTTTAAGTAATAAAACAATATATAAAGATATATTATAATTTAAATAATACGTGCCTACGTCTAGTAGATGTCATAGCAGTTTAGTCTAGTACACTCCGTACCGACTTTTTACATATGAACCTATCTAACCTAGGGACCATCAAAATATGGAAATCTTTAATAACAATAATAATAAAGAAAGGTATAATTTAAATTAATAAAAAAAAAGTTACTTAAACTAACCTGCTGGACTGCCAGTCGCCACTCCTGTTTTATAAAGTTAAAAGGCGAAGTTCCAAATCCATCACTCAATTAAAATAAAAGTAACAACTTTCCCAATGTCCTAAGTGAGCATCGATCACTGAGCGGTCATTGCACTTGACAAGAAAAACCGAAACCGGCTAAGATGGCCGTTCCAAATTCGAAATTGGTGTGACGTCGGAAAGGCGCGCGGCAAGTGGCCGGCAAACACCCGCGCCCCGTGCGCCCCCCGCGCGCCCTGCCCGCGCCCCGCCCGCACCCCGTCAGGCCCCGCCGCGCCCCGCCGCGCCATTCGCAGCCCAAAGGGCGTGCGGACCTTCAATAATTCACCACGTCGACCAACAGCAGCCATCCGCGCCCCTCCTTCTCCGCACACGGCGTTCAAAATCGCGCTATCTCCCTCTATTTTGTTGCGCATTTGTGCCCGCACGCGCGCTGTCTCTGTCCGTCCTATGTACCGGGCATAGCGGCCTCCCGCTTGCTCTCATTAGGCGGGCCCGGGCGCGTGCATTATGCAGTGTTTGGCGAACATTTCATGAGGTTTGCGCAGCTGAGCGCAGACTACTGTATGATACAGAGTGTGCAATTCGATGTTCTCAAAATGTAATCAACCTAACATTTTGTCTGCGTGGACTCTACTGACACGTTACTGACAAGCTCCCATGAAGTCGGAATGGGGTCAGAACTGCCTTTGCCATAGCCTGTTTTGGCAATATACTCCAACACGGAACGACAATTCTAGATGTCGTTTATCTTTCTGGTCGAGCTGGGCTGGTAAATGGTTTATCAAGGCTTAAGGGTCGAGCTGCTGAGTCTTGTTGGCACCGGTCACTAGATTGTCGTAAGGCTCAGGTACTAACGAACTGACAGTGTCATCGGGGTCACAATGAAGATTTAGAGAACAATCATTATGGGCCGCATGATTGTAAACGTTTCTATTTACACCTGCGGTATCTATAGCCCGCCAACTGCCGGTATTACAAGGATATCACTAGCGCGTTGCGAACCTTTTGACCTTAAGACATTATTTCACATTACCGAGTAATTTTACTGCTTCTTTTGCCCTTCAAACCGAAGCACAACCATATAAACTGCTGGCGATAGAAATAAGTGAAAATAATACTTATTTTGTAACATGACGCGCTAACTCACTACTCATAATAAAACAACACCAGTTGCCGCAAATTAACTAAAAAACTAAAACGTTAAATAAACCACGTTTTATTATTAGGTAAAAATCAGATACCAATCCAAGCGATTCGTGTAAGGGACGTACCGTAGATATTGGAATCATCTCATGTTTTTTAAGACTGCAATACCATGTAAATATTTATCCAGATTGACTAACAGAAGTACCTACCTACTAGGCACTAATTTAAGTACAAAAAGTTAGTAAACATAACCAAAGAATACTTGTTTCATATGAATTACTCAACATTGCTAGCTAGATATATCAAGTAACTTTTTTAGGTAGGCACTATAACTTCTGATGAGGAATTCTCAATGTAAATCTTTACTCGTGTAAACAATCTCCATAAGATTTTTGAAGACATTTCCAACAAGAATAGCTAGGCAACTAATGAGAATGTTTAATATGTGACTAACCCCTTTCGGTTACATAAAATTTAATCATATATTTATGTCGACGCAAGTTATTAAAAAATACATGTACATGTAAAAATGTTACACATTTTTTATTCGCAATCATTTGCATTTTTTTATTTAAACAATACAGCGCCATCTGTTAATTGCTTCCCCGTTTACAAGCAAGCAAGCGTGTAGTTAATTCATCACGTATGTCCATAGATGGCGCTGCAGGTCTCTAATTACTATACACTGACAATTAACATCAGAACATTCGCTTGTAATGCTACTACATATTTAGTAGAGATATTGAAAAATTTGCATGTGTAATTTACACAGTTAGTACTTACTTTAATCTCATTAAGAAAAATTTCAATGGGGTAGCGCCATCGTCGCTTGAGACTAGGATATGCAATCTCGTTCTCGCGAGATCTCGTTTTTGAGCGGGATTGATCTCGGTGGAAAAAAAGGCGAGATCTCGCGAGATTGACCACCCACGCCGTTGCCGTCATCAGCTACTAGGGACACGGAGGCTACTAATCAAAACGTAGAATTAGTAACAGTATCAGTACCGTCGAATGCGTAAATAAAAGTAATAAATAATTAGCCGTGAGGTATCGGCATAGTAGAATACTACCTACCTCTTTGCCGTAAGCGGCGACTAAGGTACCAGGTATATGTAACCATCCGGAGCAATATTACTCAAATGCACAAAGTGGGGATGGGAGCAGCATTCCCGTCGCAAAAGCTGCGCTCTACGATTGCCAACACGCTTGCACAACAGCAATTATGGGTAAAATTCCCCCTATCTTGGGAGGCTTATGTGCAGCAGTGGACTTCCAATCGCCCTAATAATTAATAATAATAACGTATCATTAATATTTAATGATATAATTTGTCATAATTATATTCGATGTGTGTGACGTGTGTTCATGACAATGTGTGATCATGACAATATAGTGAGTATTATTTAAGTATTTACTGGTTTCATTTCGAACCTTATCTGCACTTCACGTGGCGACCCTGCCTGAGGAGTCCACCCGCTCGTCGCCGTGAATCTGATACGTTTCCAGGTTTTCCATCCGCGTGAACCACTGGCGATTTCTAAGTACGAATTCTGAACAATGGAGTTAATACCATTTTATTGTGACTTAAAAGTACTCGCGTGTAAACGTAAAACAGTAATCGAAGAATCACAACACGAGGAGGACACCTTCATAGTCTGGAACTCCACAAAACTACATTATCTAGACTACGACATCCATGTGTTCTCTGCACAATACTACCTACGTAGCATAAAATCAAGGTAGACAAGGAACACTCCACGCGTTTTTATCTTTAAAGTATTCGACCATTGTGTACTAAGTCCATTTTTTGTATCAGCCTTTTTTATCAAAGCCTATCAAAAATTACATTCGATTAAAACTGGTCCCTCAAATAAATTGATTTACCATAATCGTGTTTATCTAGCATTTGGAAGATATTAAACCAATAGTAGTCTGTGGCAGTGAGGAAAGTAGATCAACTACATAACTTACTTGATACAAATAAGGACTATGCTCAAATAAGGCCTATAGTGCGAAAAAGTAGTTAAATTTATTTATATCAAATATATATTGCACGAACGTATAGACTACACCTCCACAAATCGGCAAATAGTGAGCAAGATTCCCGCTCACGTTCACAGCGCCAGTGTTCGTCGGTCTTTCGTGTATTCGGCCGTTTTCATTGCGTGTTATTAAGTGGTCGTAATTTCCATCGTATTTTATCATATTATAACTCATCAAAAAGGTAACTATGACTTTATTTTGTACCTATTATTTAGGATATGTGAATTAATTTTTGCGTATAACATGTGTGAGGTATATGGTACGAAAAAAGGCCAACTTTTTTAATAGCCCTCATTTGTAACCCTAGCTTGTTAGAAAGCCTTGTTAGAAATTCTGTTAAATTTTAGCTTTATTGTGATTTTTACAGATTGATTCCTGCCAGTATTTCTCCTCGAAAACGGGCTACGTGGTCTGATGAAAGCTGGAGAGCAGCAGTTAATGATGTACGTTCTGGACGGTTGTCGATATACAATAACGATACTTTCACCAAGTCTGATGACGAAAAATCTTTAGCAAAAATTGCTAGAAATATCAAGACAGATTTCCAACAATTTATGCCTAAACCAGACTACGGTGTGTACATGACAAAAATCTCAGAAACATATAATTTTATAATGATTGATAGTTTAATAACAATATTCCTACACTTTAAATATGAAGGCTTAAATAAGTCACTAGTTTTTATAAAGGCGTAAAGCTAAGGCTTTGCAATTATTTCATTTTAGTTGATTTTTGAGAGAAGATTATATAATGTTTACTTAATTCATAATAAAATATTAACCAAGAAAGAAGTCCACATTTTTATTAATCACCTTCTTCGAATAATTTTTCAAATTTTGAGTGTTTAAAATTAGGTGCCGTAAAACGGGCAACTTTGCACACATTTCGATAGTTTTATGATAATATTATTTTTATACAACTAAAATGAATAGTTTTTGTGCTCCAATAGAACAATGTGTCCTTTGACTATCAATCTCATACCATTATCAAACCCTACAGGCCCCCCACATTTTTTTTATATTTTTTTAGTGTCAAAGTAACCCCGAAGTGGCGTTTCTTTAACAATGTATTATTGCGTTACTTTGACAACAATTTAATAAAAAAATGTTAATATTTTATGCATTATAGAGGAAAATTATATTGAAACAATGAGTTGATAAGATCAATCAGTCATTTTTATTATCATTTAGGTTACAAAACTATAGGCACAATAATCAGTGACAAACATTAGAGCAGACAACTTTCAAAAATAGTAACATTTTTTAAACAAAACTATAAATACTTATACTAATTATTAACCTGCCCCTTCACACACCATTCATTCATAGGACGGACTGGTTGAGCGTTTGTTACAAATGCCACAAATCCAATTCTTGCAAGTGACGCAACAAATCCAGTCAGCAGGATGATGGTAGAACCGGAAATCACATTTACAAATGTGACTGAGGTTGTTGTTCTCTTATTCTTCTTCTATCCTTCTTGCTCTTCTCCTTATTCTTCCGCTTGCCCCTGAAAGTCCTTTTATGAGAAAAATTACTCAGAGGAATATCGTCATCGGATGAAGTCTGCTTTGTCGCAGGCGGCAAAGAAGAAGTCGTAAGTTCCGTACAGGTTTAAACCATTATTTGGCACGCTGTTAAAGTAGCCCCAAGAACTGTCAAAGTTACCCTAATGTTAAAGTAGCCCTGCTTTACCGGTAGGCCTTATTTGTATCACTTACCTTACGTCATAAAAGTACCTACCTCCCTTTGTACCGGTGGTGTCGTAAGAGGCGATTTACGTACCGGAACCGACAGGTGGTGGTATATCCATCCAAATGATGATAGTGTTTTGCATCAATTAATAATTGAATTACACCAAAAAATCGGGTGGGAGTACCTACGATACCTACCTACCTACAGGTAGGTACTAATATCCCACCCTCTAGCTCAGATATGTTGGCTCTATGAAGGATCATAATATTTATGCCTTGACGCTCAACGTTGTATACCTATTTTATTTGACTCAACCCGGACTATATAAGTTATAATAAATTCAAACTGCCTCCCTCGTGACTCCTCACTGTGTAGTCACACAAGGTGTGTTCAACTCTTAATGGTGGAGAAATTTGAAATTTAGTACCGGGGTTCCTTTTACTTATAACATAAAGAAGCACTAAAAAAGGATTTTCAGAATTCACTCCCTAAAGAGGTTAATCGGATGTGCAAAGTTAGTATGAAACTTTGTTGTTATTGGAGTTATATGAACAAAATTCGAATAAAATAAAGGTTCTTCATTGAAAGTCATGAAACATCTGTAAAATAATTTTTCGTAATTCATCCCTTAAGAGGGTAGTAGGGGGGTGCAAAGTAATTATGAAAGTTCTACAAATGAACGCGGTTGAAACCGTGGGGCGCAGCGAATATTACGATATGGCTCTACCTATGCTGGATAAAATCCTTCCCTTTATTTGCTTTATCTCAAATTATCGGCATCAAATTATCAGAAAACATCTATTTATTTATTAACAATTTTTTATGTATTTATATTTAAAGTCCTTTAGCTGCTACTGCATCCTCTACAATCCGGATATCGCCATACTCATACTGATACCTACTACAGACCATGTTGATATTCCGAATACAAAAGGTCAGACACGACAACGTCGCTCTTCTGGGACTACCTAACTTGCCCTCCGATGTCATGCCTGGCTTATTAACCCTTAACATATCTTCTATGGTGATTGAGTTATTTCGTCGATAAATTTTAGGTGGCACACCCGTTTAGAAAAGAAATACCTAATATAAATAAATTTACACTACAATTAAATCTTTGCCCCGTTCGGGAACTCCACTAGCGAATACGCCGACTTCGTATTGCGCTGCACCTGTGATTTATATTATATTGCTTTCTATGGTAATTATAAATCCCATTTTTAATAATCTTTCATCGCTTCAGATAATTTTTTAAGTCTACATCCTAGAGTTACAATCAAAACTAAATGACAATAGTTGTCAGTAATCTGGCCTGAATTTGTTTGGCTTAAGGAATATCTATAAAACACTAATATTGATAATAAGCAATTCAAGAATAGCTTTCAAGATAGATTTTTTAGGTTCTTCCCTAAGTCTATTTAATGGAATTCAAATTCGTATCGATAAAACTTTTGAAGACTTCTTTTGATAATTGGAAGGAATTCAACGTAACGTGTAACATTTTAAAGAAGATTGTGAAACATTCTCTCTACTGCCACCAAGATATTGCTAGAGCAAACACTTCATTCGTCAATCCTTGATTAAGCGGGTGCCAGGTACCTTAAATGTTGGTTTGGATTTATTCCTTCCTTTTTTATTCCTTTCTCCACCTCTTACCCTATAAAACATAGGGTGGATGCACCGGTCTCAGACCAATTAAGGGAAATTACATATTAACTTAAAAATGTTGCTATATGGCCTAATAGCAATATTTATTGCTATTTTATTTTTCATACTGTAAGTTATCAAATTATAAGTTGAAATTGAGACAAAAAATAATGCATTTCTTTTTGTTTATTTTACTGTTAAACATAATCGGTATAAAACTAGGATTTACCCTAATTTGACCAGCTGGCCCCAGTTGTCAAAATTTGTACCAGAGGTTGACCATTCATACATTTATAAAGTGAAATAAAAACATTAAAAGCAGATGTATTTTATATCAACTTTATTAAGTTTTTTCTTAGGAATAATTGAGATCAATAAGTAAATAAAATTAAGGTCAGTCTCAACAATTACAATACTTAGTATTCTTAAATCTAAATGACACATTTTCAAATCACCAAAAATAACTTTGAACTCTTTAAACACTGATACGTCGGCAGCTTTATAATATGTGTTGCATGAAGATGTAAGACATACATATTAATCTGATTCTCAACGCATAATTGACTGACTTCGTATGTACCTAATGTGTGATTTATGACCATCGATTAATAGGAGTAGGTACATACAATGTAAAATAGCAATGAATTGCCTATATGTCCAAAGAACACACGAAAGGACATTCAGCCTTTAGGTGATTTTCCAAGGCACCAGTTTTCAGGAACGTTTTTTGCAATTTCTTCTGGTATTCGTTCATAGGGGTAAATAACCGTCACCGGCATTACCTTACCAGATGCCGTGAAAGTTCCTAATACTGTTATACTTTCCTTCTCCTTATCTTTAATTTCATAAAAATTATCCATCCCCCTAGGCCCCAGTACAATGCCCAGGAAGGAAACACCTAAAAACCAGATTTAAAATTCTTTCAGGCTTATCTAAGATATCCCTTGCGTTTTCAATGTTTAGAAATTCTTCTATTTATAATTCCGCATGCCATTTTCTAATGCCTTTCACGGTTACTCTTTTTCTTGTAGAGTTAATGGATTCTGCATGTCACTTAGCAACATCTGGATTTCTTAATTGGAACTGGAAATTATCGAACCATGCTCGTCCTGGAATTCCTTCCTTGAATGGAGGCGGTCGATTGTCGGTTTTGATTATTTTACTGACTGTCTCTATTAACTGCTCTTTTGAATAGGAATTCTCTTTTTAGCCATTGAATTTATCCACCGACTTAGTAATCGTTCCTCTTCAGGCGTCAAAATGGTGGCTGGGCCTATTTTTCGTTGAATGGGATGTCTTATTTGTAACTTATTTATTATTGTAGAATGGGGGATGTTATATTTCCGCCATCTTTCTCTGATTTTGTTTCCCGACTGTATTTATTTAAGCGCATCATAATTTCGTCCTCACTGTACCAAAAAAACTTGCTTTTTTTGGTACAGTGAGGACATATAAAGAGAGTTTGGTCAACTATAGGATTTGTATGCAGTACCAATGTCAAACCACTGGTCAACTAATGAAAACGAAAGCAATTTACTCCATTAAACATTAATGTCGAGTTACAACTCATATTCTGGACATGAAACAGTTAAAAAAAAGTAAAATAAAGCGTATCGTTTCCGTGTACTAGTCGTTGACCATTTGGTCAACCACAGGAGCACCTAATCTAATCATGTACCAGTTGGTAACCAGTAAAATAACTTATGAAATACATCGTTTTTTCTTTTAAATTCATTGAAAAGATTCATAATAAACATGAAATTATTACAAAAAACAATTAGTCGAGCAAGTACATTAAAAACCAATAAAAAATAAATTTAAAATGCGCTTACCTTTCTAAACACTGTCTTTACTGCAATGGCGGCCGAATCAAGGCGGTCCGTGACAAGTTTAAACAAAACGAAATTTTAAGGTTTAATGGTTGTCTCATTATATAAGTAATGTGATTAATTGATTTGAATCAGTACCGATAACAAGTAGCCATTATAAAATCAATCGTTTAATGTCAGGAAAGCTTAATATTAACACTCAAAGCCTCAAGTGGTCAACAACCGGTGCGTGGTCAACTATAGGGTCAACCATCCTAGGTTAGCCGTGAGAATTTTAGCACATTTTCAGTAGGTACATCATATACCGTCCAGGCTGTTTGTGGAATGCACTTCTTCCTGACATTCTTTGTATTAAATTCTTACAGAAGAAACATCACAAAGCCAAAGTGATACAGCCCGGCAGATTAGTAAGTTGAAGTGTCAATGGGCAGGGCACATGGTACGCAAAACCCATGGCCGATGGAGTAGTAATGTTCTGGCATCACATCACTTGAGGTGGCCTATGTCCAGCAATGGCGTCTAATAGCTGATTTGATGATGATGACGATAATAAACTCAAAAAGAGGTAACAAAGAAACTCACGCTTTTACATTTGTTGGGAATGTTCGCTACACCACTATTGGTTGGTTTTAAGACAGTCGATTGGGGTGTTCAGCTATCATCATATTAGCCATAGAACCATATTTGACATGCCTCGTAGGGTTTGCATGTCGCTTTAAAGATCTACGATTTTACGGAGGCATTAGACCCTGGGTACCATGATGAATGTGCAAAAAATGAGACCATTATTTGGTAGAGATAGTTAAGTTTTTTGGATCTTCTTTATACAATAGAATCTACAATGATTGTAATTGGACGCTAGCCTCCTGGTATATTGGGACACAATTGGTGTACCACAGGGCTCAATATAAGGTTCTTTGCCATTCCATGTCTACATTAATGACTTGCCTATCTTACAATACACAGGAACATTTCTTTTACTGAAAGAGAAGAGATGTCTATGATGATGATCATAAGCAGCAGTATTCCCGAACGCTTCCCAGCGCGATAGTTATGGATAATATTTCCCTTTTCTTAGGCCTATGTTTATAATTTCGAGCAGTCAATTACAACAGTTAAACATCACTGTAGGCCGATTATGAAAGATGGATACCAATCGGCTACAACTGAGAGACCATGAACCGATGGTAAGTTTTGAAATGTATTATTGTTTGACAACTTTTATTGAAATGTGATGCATAAAAAGGCCTTCAATGAGAACGGAAACGAATACTTTGCACACGGGCTCCAGTCCCTATTCTCCTGCGTCCATCACCTTGCTATGCAACCTGTTTTATACTATCACAAAATGTATGATAAATTCTTAGATCAGGTCCCCTTTGCTTTGTCCTATTTACGTGTCTTACTGTGAATAAACCCTTTCTGATTTATAATTAAGTTTTGTATCATTTGATTGTTCAAACATCAACATTGAATTCAAAACAATTAGCATAAAACACTGTTTCATTTTTGAATAAAAGGCGTTTCACTGTGTACACCCGTGTGGACAGAATGAAACATTTACCATTTTTCAAAAAAACCCTTTTTGAAAGTTGAATTTAATAATTATGAAAACTATTAATGCAATTTTATACCTAATCAAATAAGCTATCTTCCTGTAAAAAACTTGATCCATATCTATAGAAATAAAATTAATGTGTAGTTTTAAATTTTTGGTGTTTCATTGTTGGACACTTCACCCTATATTTAAAGCAAAGGTGACCTGACCTAAAAATTTTAAGCTTAATAAAAAACAAATCCCAAAATGAATAGCTACATTTATATTTTATTATAAAGTATTTCTGCTTCTTATAGTCATGGGTTAATTAATTAAGGTTTAAAAAAATAAAACATTTTTTGTAGTTTCTTTATTTTTTCACCATTTATCGTAAAACTTTCCTACGGCACACCGCGCGTCGCAGTCGCGCACCAATATTCCGCCTTGTGTATGTCGAGCAACCCTCGCTGCCTTACAGTTCGACGGCTCAGGCGCGTCGCCTGCCGCGTCGCTTGCCGCGCCCACCCGCCAGCGACCGGCGCGCACCGAGACGCGGGAGGCGACGCGCTCACAAACAACACAGTAAAGTCGTAAAACTAAAATGCATATGGACAACCCCCAAAAGAATTTTTAGATAGGTACCTTAATAACACTTTTAAAATAAAAATAAATAGGCGCAATCATTTTCTTCATTATCTGTTGTAAGTATAGAAATAATATAACAATATGATATCCATCGTAAGTACACCGAGCACCGACTGCCGCAGTCTCACTGCGGTCCCCGAGCTGGCCCCGCGCCCGGACCGCTCTTCCTGCAAACCCCCCTCCCTCCGACATCAATACAAAAGTGGCGTCTAGCGACCGGGGCGCGGGGCGCCGCACATTCCAAAATACTTATTCAAAAAACGTGACAGGAGCTGGGTATAAATAGAGTATTGTAACATCAGCTGTTCCCACCAAGCCTCACGGACCGAGCGCCCCGCCGGGGGGCGGGTGCTATCACGTCATGAGTGTTCACATCGTACAAATTTCGATTAAAATTCGATCAGGAGATCTGTTTATATTCCAAATTTAAATACCAACTAGTGTCAAACAATAGAAAAAATAACAAGTAAGTATATAAAATACTAGTATAATAATAATAAACCTATAGGAAGTTATACATCACACTATTCAATCTTTGGATACAAAAACTCACAGGCGCGCGCGCCTCGCAGTCGCCGGGCCAGGCGAGGCCCGCGGACTGGGGGGCGGGCGCGCCTCGGCCCCGGGGCGGGCGCCCGCGCCAGGGCCGGCACACACCGAACCAGTCTCAAGAGAAGCGAGCCGTGTTACACACGAAACATCACAAATCATAATACAAAAATCTTTATCCTCATCACATGAGCCATCTCAGTCCCACAGTTCCGACCTTCACGATATCAAAATTAATTACTACTCCGATGCACCTTGGGCACCAATATTCCGCGTTCACACTCGCACAAAATGCTATATTTCAATTTACGGAAATTTTGAATACACATCGGCCGCTATGGGACTTAACACTTTTCTCCCCCCCCCCCCCACCCCATACCCACTAGCCACTAACCACCTCTTCATACACAACACCCAATATGCCGTCTCTTACAGCTAACAACCACAATTTATATTGCAATCTATTTTTTTTTACAACTTAGCTCCAGCGAACTAGTCGCTTTTATTACATCGCGGCGGCCATTTCGCGCAGGGCCCGCCGGGCGGACGGCGCGCACTGGCCGCCGCGCGAGCGCAAACCTATCTAGACAACGCCCTGTCGATCGGTACACTACAGAACACAGTTTGTATCCATCGTCCTCACCCTAAGAAAAAACATTGACATGGCGGCCGACCGCGGTCCCCTCGCTGTCCCCCCGCTGAAGCCTGCGTTCGTCCGAAAGTTCGCAAGTAAGTTCGGAAGGCGCGATCGCCGGGCACCGCGGCCGGTGCGGGGCGCGGGGGGCGGGGCGCGGGGGGCGGCCGCCCGCCGCATATCGATACTATACATAAAATATGAAATATTCAGGACACAATATTTCGAAATCGTTTTAACTCTACAAATCATTATCCATTATTAATATAAACTACAATCGATTGGCAGTATTTTCTCACCTCCACCTTTTATCTCATGATATTTATCTCGCGTATCACTCGTGACGTGATCGAGTCCGACGTGGGGCGCGGCGCCGGGGCGCCGGCCTCGCCCTACTCCTACTTAACGTACGGCCGGGCGGCCGGCGGCCGGCGCGCCGGTTTCCTGCCCCGACTCGCCCGGCGCACCCGGAAAACCCGGAGCACCCGAGGCACCCAGGGCGTCCGGCGCGCCCGCTCGCCCGGTTTACACTTATCACTTACATACATTTAACTGAAATTTAACCGACTCGACGTCGACCGGTAGGACCGACCGCGCGGGCCGCACTCGCACACGACCCGGGCGGCCGGCCTCATCCTTTCCTAGTAATACGAACATAAAACAGAAGCGATTTCCCTTCCTCTATCTCCTGGACGTTAATATAAAGGATACCCTAATACATACTCGTACATAAGAAAGAAAACTGTTCCGATGCTGCACTATCCGTCCTCACAGCGAACGCAACGCCGCCGCGCGGTCGGGCCGCCGTTAAAATAAATCAAGCTTTCCGGGCGCCAGCCGCGGCGGCGCGTGATGTCCTCTCCTTGCGTATGGCACGTCCTACATAAACTCGTCCCGCTCGTCTGATGAGTCCGCCACGGCGCCGCGGTCTAACATTCGTTGCTCCGCACAGGCGACTCGTAACGCGAGTAACTACCGTCACTAAACAACATCGTGCGACACATCAGGCGAGCGCAGATTCCCTATGCCTAATAACAAGTCCTATCACCTCGCTTATGATCCCTTCAACCGTTTACCCTAACCAGGACCTAATGTTACCGCCGCTCCCACCAACCCTAGGGAGCGAGCGAGCTGCTTCATCGGATACAATGAGGGTATCGCCAGCTCCCTCTCGTCACGCACGCGTGTCTCGTCGACCGCCGTGGGTATCTGACCGACCACTTAAGACCCGCACCGTACACGCTTACAAGCTCGCCGACCGATGCAGCCTGAGACATATACTAGTTGCCAGCCAATATTTACAATGAGGAGGGGGCGCGGGGGGCGCTGGCGGCCGGAGTACAGCGGAGTTGCTGCCGCGGCGCGCCTCGGGAAGCAAACGGACGCTCGCCCCCGGGCCCCCGCCTCCATAGTCCGCACAACCGCCCAATAAACATACGAAAACAAAAGAAACCGCCCAATCACAACGCAACCTGTTGTGCATCCTTCGATCCTGTATTGTATCTGCTCTCAACACCGCCGAGTATCTATTATTTCCAATCAATATTTCCGAACTATTACATTTTTTAAATATTCCTTTTTTATCAATTTCAGGTACTGTGGTATTGCTTATATGTAATATAATATTTTTGAGGTTACATTAGTGGCGGGTTAATTATTAAAGCTTGACCAGGGCGCGCGAGACTCGTGCGCCGGCGCCGGCCGGTGCGTCCCTTCTGTACATACTATCTGTGAATGCTCGACTCAAGCCGGAGTTGGGACGTTTCCAGCGGCCGTTGCGATCGTTCAACTTGAACCGCTCACCGCTCATCGTCCGAGTCTCGCTGCCGTGAGCTTACATTTGTGTAATACGATATAGCAGTGTATTGAGGAACTGTATAAAGTAACGAATATTGTCTGTGGTAAACGAAGAGCTCATGGCGCGGTGCGGCTGCGACGCAGCCCGCGGCACCCGCGCGACAACAAACGTAACAGATAAATCATCTTTTAGCAAAACATCAATTAATATCAGAAATATAATTAAAACTAACGTACTATTATAACTCTGATTTTTTTTTAGTTTCTCACAGTTTTTTTGTAAGTATAATTCATCCGTAACTAAGTGACCTATTTATTTAATGTATGTATAACATTTACAGGGGGCGGCGCGGGGCATCGCCACTGACACACTCAGAACTGCTCGATGAAACAATGGACCTCAAACTACCGACCCATTGCAAAACACTGCCCGAAACTGCTCAACATCACTAAATAAACCACTATAATGCCAGTATGTCAATAAGCACTTGGCCCAGAAGAACACACGCAGTCAATAACATAGTTCAGATTAAGTCAATAACGCTTCAGTTCAGGTCCAAAGTTAACGCCGCACTCGTGCCAACTGCAATCCTGAATCCTAAAACTATGAAATCGTAAGCGCAAGTCGTCTGGGAGTGTGACGGCGGCGCTGCGATGTGATTAACGATTATAATAATTGACTATCACTTCAGACCGCACAAAACGACCGCGCGACCGCGCGACCGCGCGACCGCGACGCTAAACTCAATTCGGCACACGCTCACGGACGCGTGTCGGCACAACAAACAAACATTCGGGAGAAACACTTAATCAGATGGTGGTCAACTTGGATCCATTATTCGACGATTGAAACGACGTAAGACGTGCGCCTAAAACGAGGACTTAACTAAGAGACGAGTGGGGGCGAGAGTAAGACGGCTCGGGCGCTGGGCGGGGCGGGCGGGGCGGGCGGGGCGAGCGCGGCCGCGCGTAGCACAGAGGCAGCACGGCCACGGGATTCGCGCGCGGGCCGGCGGGCGACGCGCCCCCTGCGCGCCCTCACTCCCCCTCTGGTAGGCGCCGACCACCACGAGCCAACCGAGTCTGCCGAGGTCGAAGTAAGACGGTGGAGAAGGTGCGATCGTACGAATAATTTGTAAAGGTGAAGAAAATGCATCAGAGTTAATAAAATACAGAATTATTTGGGGGCCAATAAAGGTCACAGTCTGAATTTCAGAGGAAAGGAGAAGTTTGATCGAGACACAGATTAAATCCGGGAAGTTGAGGGTTCTACAAAAACGCCGCCGGCCCCGTCTGACGAAGAAATCTTGTGGAAAAATACGACCCCTTAGCAAAACACCCATCGTGCACTCCTGCCTACGACCGACGAAGGACCCTCTGGCCCGCGACGTGCGACACCTTCACATAACCATCACATCTCGTTATACGTAGCGTTTTAATTTCTATATGTCGTTAGTCACCGAGAACTCGGCTGCAGCCGGAGGATATATTTTACAATCTAAATATAAACTCTGTAGATCTTAAACGTCTATGGAACTAAAATTACGTTTGTACCATAAAGTTGTTGTTAAAATTAAGCCACTAGCGCGGGGAGGCACACGTACAACCTTCGGGCACTAGTTCGAACTAGTCACTTACTATGGGACGATGGGAGACTCCACTATGAGTTGAGGAACAATACTATTACTAAACGCACCCCGCCACCTTGGAAGCGTATCTTACGATCTGATTAGACTTAATTGACTCAGTTTCATATTTTTGCTCGAGATAACAGCAAGCAGCTTCACGCATCACTCACAAGACGGTGGTAATTTAGGATCAAGTTAATAGGTAATTTAGGAAATTGTAAAACCGAAATACGGGTAATCAAATATTGGATGTACCAAGATGGCGGGTGCGTGTGAGCGAAGTCTGGGCACCCCTCGCGACCTGACGCGGTACACAGTACACGGACGGGGACCGCCCCGCTGCCCGCGCCGCCTGCGCACCCCGCGGGTCGCTGCTTGCACGCGGCCGCCGCGAGCTGGCCCGGGCGGACCCGGCACCGCTACTGGCCGGTACGAGTGAGGTATCCGTGCAGACGACCAACGTGAGAGGTCACCTCAGGCTGCCTCGTTTTAACATGTTTTCAAATTTTCCGAACACATGAATACGATCATGTATAGTGGACGCTTATCTAAACCGTACCAGTTGTTCACATGAAGACTGCACGTCTTGACCCTCACCTGGTACAACATAGAGGTTGTTGTCGCTCGCGGTGTCGTATCGTCGTATCGAGCTGCTCGGCGTGCAAGTAGCGACCCAGGCGACGCAGGAGTTGCCGGCCGACTACCGCCTATTCGTCTAGCCGACCAAAGAAACTAACCCTAACTTACCGTAGAATATAGAACGAATGAGTCCACGCCGCCCCCTCCCCATATAATTCTATTTTAGTCATATAGAAAGTGATTTTTTTATATAGTTTATTCTTTTTTCTTCTATATGTTAACACTTTATCGGACGTCACCAACTTATGCCACCCTATGTTATGGTCAGAGGAGAAAGTACTGTAAATTAACCTATATAAGGGCCGATTTAGACTGCACATACGCGGCCGTACGCGTCGCTCTAGGTGTCAATCTAAAACGACGAACTATTTCTATTATTCGTTAGGGCGAAAATACACTATTTTACATTAATGTAGGCGACGGCCCCTGCAGACTCGTTGATCTGCGACCCAAGTGCGGTACGTCAAGGAAACATATCACTTGTGTATTAGTCTCGTGTATGGTCGACCAACGACGTGAACATATACATGCTTGCACCGAAGTCTGCAAGAAGCCGCTCACAATTATTGCTTTGCCGCGACCGCGGCGCGTCCACGAACGGTACTCAACGACGACGATGACGCCACATCTGGCTCGGTCGCACAATCGCACTTAGAGCGGCTCTTGGATCCACGTCTCGTCAAAGGACGCGTGGCCAGGGATGCAACGGCGGCCGCGGCTTCTCTATAGTTAATATTAACAAACGGTGACGATGGCAAAGCGGGCTTACCTATTACGCGGACCTTGGTTCAAGTCCGTCACATATTGCTACCACGAAGTTACACAATTAAGAGAAAGTTATTAATCAAAGTGTCATTTTCGTCAAGTAACGTGGCAGTGACGCGACAGTAAGATGTGGTACATTATGAAGCATTTACAGGTTGTGTCCCGCAGTTCGAACGGTGGGCCCCGAGGTCGTCGGCCCGGCGGCACCAGCGGCGCCGGCCCGCCGGACCGCGCCCGTCTGAATCCGTACGAACGTCCATAAACAATGTTTGGAGTCCACAGACCGGCGTGCGGCCGCGAGCCGCACACTCGGAGCGCGGCTCGAACTGCGGTACGCAATTACAAATAGTAACGCCACTATGCAGGTATAAAAATAAGCGCGAAGCTAGGAAAGTGGTACATACATTCATAACATACAACTAATACAAAAAATATAGTATGACATCCCTCGGCGCAACAGAGGCCTGCACCGTCGCCGGCCGGCCGCCCGTGCGCCGGCGGTTACTGATACAATACTCCACGTGCGTAATACTTAGTAACAACCATGTTTATTTACTAGTTTTTCGTATGCACGTTAGTTTATAATTGTTTTCGCGTCGGAGCGCGGAGAGCTACCAATAAAGGGTGAAAACTCCGAGTGATGTTACAGCGTATAATTAAAAAAAAACGAAATAATGCATAAATACGTTGATAAAGTAAGAAAGCACGCCCTATGCATTCGGAGAGGTCTCCCTGCCCCTTTCACCCGCGCAATGGAACGTACACGCCTACATACATAAATATATACACATTCGCGCGCACACACACACGCTCGCACACTGGGACCGATCGTTACTGGACAATTTGGAATCCGAGCTATAGAGAAAAAATGGCCATTAAACTTTAGAATATCGTATTACCAGTAACGAGGGCTCCAGCCGCTACAACACAGGGTGCTTACATAACCAAACTTAACCTACCCCGGCCGGCCGCCATCCCCCGAACCCTTCTTCTCCCTTCTCGAACCTCACAGGCGGATGCGACAAAAAATAACTTAGCATTATATGCTGCTATCTTTTAATGTCAAAATGACATTCTTAAATTTTGAAAATAAAAAATAATTGCCGAGTTTCACTCAACTGTTTTTGATTCAATTTCACACAATTCATTCGATTTCATCAAACGTGTCGTTTCGAACGACCTCAAGAGTCTTACTCCAAATTTAAGGTGTTACTATTTCCCTAGTCGATTTAAAACGCTTTCGAAGCGTTCGCTCAATCTTTTCATTTCCATTCCAACTGGCCGTTTCCGACATTCTACAAAGATCTAAATATTCCAAAAACACATAACCTACCTACGGATAAATTTTGATATAACCCTGCCAATTGAAAAATACGCGGCCGGCCTCATCACACGCGACGATCGTACGCCTACGGAATATCACAGCAGTGCGGCACTTACCTAATGATTCGAGAACGACCGCCGCGGCGTGACCTCGGCCGTGACGCGGAGGTCACGACACGGCGGTCACACGCGCCCTGTAAACACCCGGTGCCAAACAGAACACCGTCTTGTATGACATTCTATTTTTCTTATATGTGTGCTGGACAGAGCATGATTTCGCGTGCCGGTATTGAATCAAGTGAAGCTAATATAAGAATATTGTATCATGTGGCTGTCATACGAGACGGTCCTCCCGCATACATCCGTGCCTGCCGTATGCATCTTAAAGTAAACAAAAAAAACCCTATAATTAAATAATCCATGTTAAAAAACACATACACCTACAAACTAAATAAGTGGCATTTTACATTAACAGTTTTTTTTATAATTTTTTATTATGTTTAAAGAATGACAGTCAGACATGTATTTCGTTTATTATAGTCAAATACGTGTACAGCCGATCTCGACGCCCAGGTGTAGTGGATACATGTCCTGACACCTAATATCATACAACTTAATAAAATAATATGACTTCATAACTGGAATTATACATTCCAACATCTAGTTATGTTTATCATTCGATACATTTCATAGTCCCGATTTCGTGTGCCAAGTGCCAAATTATTTACACGAATTAGAAAAACAAAATAGACAAAAAAATATTTAAACGATAATTTAAAAATAAAGCTCAAGCCTAAAGTTAGTTTCAGAAAAAATAATGAACCTCCAGGAGGTGACATACGAGTAAAAATTTAGATTAAAAGGCCACATACACGTGAATTTTGATTGATTTCGACAGTCTGGCAACGCAATGGCTACACACCCCACCCCAGTTCGCGGAGCGAGCCGGGCCTTGCGCATCTGTTAAGTTGCCAGGCTACTATGAAATTTCCGCAGTGGCCACACTGTCCTCACAGACGGCGACATCCCAAACGAACGCAACCCTATCACATTAATACAATCAATGATCAACAAGAAATAAAATCGTAAGAGCGAGCCGACGCGCGCCGGCCCGCAAGCGTTATCACATCACCTTAACGACTAAGTTCCGGAAATCTGAGTTTCGCGCCGGGCCCCGCCCGCCGCCGCCCGCAACCCCCGGCCGCCCTCCCTCAATGCCTCACAAATCATAATATATATCAACGATAAAACCGTATTAAGGCAGGCCAGGGGGCACGATACAATTTAAACGGTTTCTGTCAAAGTTTGAAGACACGAATTATTTATAAAAATCGTGTCGTTGTTTACGTATTGGCAGCCCTGTGATGTTGCCGTCTCCCTCGCTCTAGCAGCGGCCGAGAGAGACTGCAGCAGGGTTGTCAATTATCAAAATGGGGTTTTACATGTCCATGGGGCGTTTCGCGGGGGCGGGGGCCCTGATAGATATTATACTAGTATATATATATATATATATAGTGTATATAAAATACTATATACAGGTGTGTGTGGATGTGGCTCAGGGCTCGCCGCGCTCGCATCAAATGTGGCCGCCGCCGCCGCTCGGCCCGCCCGACCCGCCGAACGATTCCTGTCGCAGACAGACACAAGTTTATATTACATACATACGTACCTTGCAACTATACGTACTCCAAAATAACCAGAATATCAGTATGTTCTAGAGCAGTCCACGACCCAATACAATGAGTGAGGTTTGGCAGCGCTGCCCCATTGAGGTTTAATATTTGTATGTCCGCTGCAGCTCGCGCAGGCAGGGTGACACGTAGTGCAGTGGGTACTTGCGCATGCATATTTATTGCCTCTCATATTAAATAAAGAAACACTTGGTGATTATTTAAGTTCAAATTAAGTTATTAGTAATTATGAATACTTTTTCATTGTACCTGTGTCCTTAAACTAAAGTGTAAGCAAAGCCAACCCTTACATAACATAAAAACTACATATGTACTTGTCAACTATATGTAGTTGACATCCCCATCTACTACGTCAGTTTCAGCATAACTAAAACTATATATCTTGCACTAGTTAATTTGACCACTCTGAGTTAGGCACTGCGAGACTTCGTACTATAAAGTCAACGGACACAAGACCCACTTCAATAATCGCACTCAATGCTCGCTACGAAGGGCAAGCAATTTTTTTTGGTAAATTCAGTCGGCTACTCTGTTCGCATGAACTCAGAGCGGCCAAGTGACGCAGTGCGAACTGGATATACTGACTATGTCTCGCAGTGCGGGCGCCGGCTGCGAACTGCCCGCGCGCCCCTGGCTCGACCCCCCGCCGCTACCCTGCAACACCCAGACACGCAGCTTTTGAGCATTATGCAATGCTCAATCATAGTGATAGATATGTCCACCGACATTAGCTCCATAATAAATGTCGATTTTGCGGTTGAACTATTCCAGTTGCAGTTTAGTTATAATACTCGTAATGGATATCATTTAATATTAACCATCACATCAACCGCAGCACGTCCACCGTCGGACGTGGTCACTCCAACAAATTTCCACAAAGAACCTTTATATGCAGTTTGATATTAAAAACTATAGTGACATGTTTATGAATCTTGGACGGTGGAGGAACACGTAAATTCTAAAAAACAGTATCGATATACTCCACATCAGGAATCTTGAACCGTGGAAGTACCATATTACAAATCAACAAAAGGTAATAAAAACAAATCCGTTGTACAGCATACACTAAGGGTCGCGTGGGGAGTGCACGATCTTCACTCGAGCCGCGCGCAGCAATGGTAATGGTAACGACACAGCATTGTGCTCACCGAGTGTGCGTCCTGCGGGTGCTGGTGCGCGCGGCACATCTTGTCGCAGTAGTCGGCGAGTATGTCACGGAACCGCGTCCAGCACTTCTCCGGCACCGTGATCGCCGTGCGGAAGTTGCTCTTCACCTGCGCGACACGCACCCGCCGATACCGTTACATGTCCGGACGTACACACGCACGCACACACACACACACACACACACACAAACCAACGTGTTGTTCGCAGTCTGTATTGCATCATCGATTACTATGATTTGAGAGAGATACATCTTCAAACTGGCTATTTTAACACGCTTTTATTAGCTTGGGTTGTATGTATGTAACGGAATCATTGAGCATAACTTTCAACAATTTCTAGAAGTCTAATTAATTCGAAACTGCACATCGATACCTTAATTTGCAAACCTAGTAACTCCTCTGGGCCAAATTTTACAGGAGACTTAAAACGTCGTAAGTGATAATTGTTATTTAACGCAATAAAGAAAACCAAAAAGACCGTTGGGAATTATGCTTTTTATTTATCTAAAAAACAATTAAAGATCAATTTTTTTATAACCATTGGGTTTTATAATGAAAAAAGAAGTTGATTGATTTAGTTTAAGCAATAATTAAAACTAAAAGTGGAGTTGCTTTTATCTTAAAATTTAGCAGAGTACAATCGTACAAACATATTGTGTTTTATAAATGAAAATAATTAGGTACATTTCGTGCGGCAACGCATCGTAATAGGCGTGATAGTCACGGGGCATAGATGAGTGAGTTTAAGTTACTGTAGCCCAAATTGTCCACTCTCACGGGGACAATTTGGGCTTTTTCTTGATTGAGATTGATGTTAGAATGTATTGACACATTAATGAAGGCATTACTAGTAACTATGTTGCGGTTTTGATAGGTATAACCATCAGTATAAAACAAGATGTGCCGGTCCTTGTCGTCGTCCATTTGAGGGTTTTTAAGCTTAAAAGGGTGATAAAACACATTTTGACCACTCACTTTGAAAACAAATCTTCGGGAGCACTGGTACGCTTTTGTGACGCCATACAAAATGCCGACTATGCGGGATATATTTGATTTTTTTGTCAAAATCGATGGGTCTCGTTTCACACGAGTTGTTCAATTTTAAAATGGAATTTTACACCAATACAGATGGGTATCAAGTAGTAATTATAATTTCAAAAAATAGAGCAACAAATCTATTTTCTGCCGATATCAAAATGTAGTTTTCGTGAAAAAGTGAAGTTATTAGGTTTGCAAATTAAGGTATCAATATGTATCAAGGACCGATGACAATGCAATAATTTGCTAACATATTCCCATAATCCTTATTAGAACCACCAGGATTAATAAATTCTTTCCAAGATGTACTGTAAAAGAGTAACAGAGACAGAGCTAGGGAGCGATCAGCTCTCGCTCTACTCTTTCGCGTAATATGAACATGCCTATAAAGAAATAATTAAAGTACACAATAATAATTATAAAAAACACGCTTTTATAGTTAACCGAAATAAAAAGTAGATTAATTACAATGAGTTTATAATACAATCTGTAGTAGAAAGTCGAACAATCGATCATAAATAATTCCTCAACCTCAACGTAAAATGTAATTTCACGCTTTTTAACGGAAATAGATATATCATATCACCGTTGTGTTAACTATTGGATGAATGTGATCTCACGTGACTTACGGAGCATACGAATAAGATGAATAGAACAATATACATTTACACAACATTCTTTGAATTTTTAAAATATATTTTTATGACAGATTAGCCATGTGATTTATTAATCATGATGGTCTAATATTAACAATAGTACATATGTGGAAAGCGAGGTCACGCGGTGGGACACGGGAGCCCCCACCGGTCTTCAAACCGGGTAAAAGACGTTTCCTTTCTTGTCCAGAAAACAGAGTTAAAGAGTGTATAACTTCGGATTGTATCCAAAATGAAAGTGTTTTAAGAAAGGAGTTGTGAAACATTACAAATAGACATTTACTTTGAGAGATTACTTTTATTTTAAGCAAGTATACTTTGTGATTGAAAGCCACAGTATAAGCTTTTAGTGGAAAAGTTTACCGGCCCAATGGAAGCTCGTATTTATACAAGTCGGGACGTGCATGTACAAAATACAAAAATAAGAAAACTTCCGGATATCTGCAGGTTCAGTGTGGGGTGGTGGTGTGGGTGTGTAAAACTGTGGCTTTGAATCAACATGGAAGTCATATTTGTTATTAAGGCGCTTTAAGTAGAAATAAACATTTTTAGAAAACTGAAAGAAAGAAAATAGCCTGATTATAAAAAAAATGCATGAGCCATATTTCTCTCGTAGAATTAGTCCCAGTACAATAATCCAAATACTTGCGCTCACTAAAACTGTGCGAGCTCATCTGTATGTACACGCAAAGGGAAACGTAAACTCCACAAGGGCTCTACGGCTCGTGTGCAATCATGATCAAATGCTACAATTACTTGTAACGATGGTACCACCTCGCTGACTTTCATGTAGATGCCCCGGTTGTTCTGGCCGATGTCGAAGTAGAAGTTCTTGTTGTCCACGCGCAGGTGCCGGCCCTCCGGCAGCTCGCCCTTGAACCTGCAACACGCGGAACCTCGTCACTGTCACTCTACTGCACCACGCCAGGCATCAACCAACGACATGAAACATTTTCTTTTATATATATTCGACTGGCCCGATGGCGCAGATGATAGTGGTCATTTCTTGTGCGTCAAAGGTCATGAATTCAAGATGAATATTTTTGTTTGTTCTGTGTCTGGGGGTTGAATATGTATTTAAGTATTAAATTTGTGTTTTTCTGCTGCCTGGTGACCGACAAGTTCTTTAGGCGACTTATCTCGGTGTCAGGTTATGTATGAAACTTTAAGAAAATTTATAATTTTCAAATTGTTTGTAAGTCTTCAATATGAACTCATTAACCTATGCTTAATAAGTTACTATATATATAGCATTACTTTGTTAGTGATGAAGACATTTGATCATTATTTTACAATGATCAAATGTCTTCATTACTAACGAAGTTACGAAGCTTTTAATGTCGATTATAAAAAAATCCTTTAATATTTAGAGATAATAAGAAATATGTTAAAAATTATGTATATAGGAGAGAAGGAACAAACTTTATTTGACGTTTTTTCTACAGACAACATTAACAAATTTCTAGATTGTGACATCAGACCGTGAGTTTATCGACTGCAAAATTGTAATTGACATATGGCACAGGTCAACTGCGGCTCGCCATACCGGCTCCTGTTTACTAGGATAGTAAGGAGTGTGTGATTGTTCGTAATTTTATGTATGTGCTTTGACAATTGTTACTCTATGTCATGTTTGAACAAGACTTTTTAAAAACTTCTCAAGCATGTGCACTTTTTCATTTTATTAAACTCGCAACTTCATGAATGTTAACTTAATTGAATTAGAAATTAACGGGTAAAAAAATGGGCAACCAAACATCTCCATCTTTATATACAAAAAAATCTATCGAATTAATAAATAAATGTAATATCATCTATTTAGTAAATCTAAACAATTTTATGTTATTTTTAGCAACGATTTCTCAACAACGCTATTCGTTTGCTCAGACTGACTTCCGATTTCGTCGGAACTTCCAAGAATAAACAAACAGATTAATTGAAACCCAGAAAAATGGAGAGAGGCATTCACGCAGACGAGATCATATACTTATCTTAAAAGATTTACATGACAAGGAAAGAAAACGGAAGAAGCTCAAGGTTTTCAGGTCAAAATTCAGTCATAAACAGATAAGTTTAAATTGTCTTATATTCGATCGACGTCATAACTCAGGCGTTAACAAAATGACGTTGGTCGAAAGAAGACTTATTTACACACAAGTAACATGCATTTACTGGTACTTATTTGTATCTGAAGCTGAACGCAGTCATACAATGGCGGAACAACACTTATCTAACAACACAGCATAAACATGAGAATGTAGTGTAGTGTCTTTCGCAAGTAATCAAATACTAATCGAGCCCATTACGCACGCACAGCCGGCACGGCACACTTTGTCTTTAAAGTGCAAAGCCTATGTGAAAGCAAACGTACACTCAATACATTTAGTATCATCGTTTAGATAATTAAGCAATTGGGTATTCGTAATTATTTAAAGTTAAAACGCGTCTCTTCATTTGATTACCTATGAAAAGTGTGAAATGAACCGCCATATTTTAAAATACGTTTAGCTGGTGATAAAGTTTAGAATTATTTTCTTCCATAATGACAACGCACCGTCAGTTCTATGAAATTATTAAACTAAACTACGACAAGTGAGTTAATTGTTTACTGAGTATACAGCAAGATTGCATTTATGTTCAGGTTAAATAAAAGTATTTTCGTACAATGTATGGATCTGGCGAGAAATAGACGCAATCACTAATGCCCCCAACTCTGATGATAACACCTTGGTCACAACTGCGAGTGGTAAACATACATTGCGTGCTCCTACATGGCTCAATTGTTTAATCTAAAAAGCGACCGCTCAATGTACGTCATCATATTAAATTACGCCGCTCACCGGTAGTAGCGGTAGGCAAATGGTAAGAGTACCGAGTTTGCTCAGATTCTCATTGGATTTATCAACGTGAAATGCAATCTTTGGTGAACAGACTCAATCCTCATGTTTTACTTGATTTGTAAACTAAATGAAAACGCTACTACGACTCTAGAGGGTAAACCAAAACCACATAGACAGATCTTCAAAATAGGAAGACACCGGCGAAGGCCTATAAACATCGAATACTCACCCGATATAGTCGGTGTTCCTAGACGGCACGAATGTCAAACGGTCATCACATTATATTAGAGCAACAATACTTATTTATATATATATATCTCGTTCGCAAACACGGAAATTGGATAAGAGACCAACTGCATGGAAAATGTGGACGTGAAAATTGAAACCATTACAAAGGGTTAGTCATTAAAATAAATTAGTGTTACAAGGAATAGCATTTACTAATAGATAAAACTTACAGACATGCGTTTTCATCATAAAAAGGAATAAAGAAGTAGCACAACGGGAAGAGCAACGAGTGGTACAATTAAAATGACACCCAATTCAAAATATATTTTTAAAAAGGTTGAATAAAACTAATATAATGTCACGATGGAAGAGAATAGGCGTAAAGATTTACCAAAATAACTATTTCCTTAGTTATCCTATCCTATTTCCTAGTATGTACACACGCCTGCAGGTCAACCTATATCAAGCTGAGAATAATTTAAAGTGTATTCTTTGTATAGAATTTCCATCCAGTAAAATGCACAATTAATAGAGGTCTTTTTGACATGTTTGTATAGACCAATCTGTAGATTTGTGTACATATAACGACACGATTGTTCTGCATTTTTATCATAAAGTCTGGCCCACAGCTTCAATCAATAGTCTAACGAATGGGTTTCCTGCGTTTTCGCCAAATATTGTTTGGCCTATTATCACTTGCTAAACGTTTCGCATGTGTTTTACTTTCAAATAAGAAAAATTTTGTTTGACAATAATTATGGTTAACTGTTTCTCACAATTACATACTCCAAAAAGTTTATAACATTTTTCACTCGACAACTGTTTCACGAGGCCACACTATATATATATATACTATCAACGGAATAACGTTTCGTCAGTCGGACAGTACCTTTATGGTAAGTATAGCACCAGGAATCTAAGTAGATTGGGTTAGAGTATGGGAAATAACCAGACACGCTTTTGTAAAAGGCAACAGTTAGCTTGTACAGTTACTTGAAGTTGGCGTTTTGACTGTATCATTATAAAAAAATGACCAAAAGTACATTTGTTACCTGTGAGATTGAGAAATAAAACAAAACTATATGATATGTTGGTAAAGGAATATTCGGCGAAATAAAATTCTGCGAAACGTTACTCGGCAAATGATAACCGAACGAATAATTTTCGGCGAAAGGCAGATCTACGATATGGCCAGTGTTTTACGTGAATACGTTTGCGTCAAATTTTCTTTATGGAATGATACTATGATCGTAATGCTATCGAATGGTTCAATTAAATTCTGATGTGACCCACACTAGGACTGTGTTGTTATCAATTCTAAGAATTGGCATTTGTCTTCCATTATGCAAACAATATTTAAAGACTTCAGTAATTGTCTGTAGCCGACAATTCGACAATTGTAGAAACAAAAAATCGAGGTAGCCATTTAAGTAATTTAAAATGTCGATACTGCAAGCACAAAGAAGTGTGTCGACTACTGACGTCGCATCGCCGATCGATAGCGTAAATTATTAATTTACATCTATAGTACCACTACCACAGATCGACAAGCGACTTCAGCTAGGCAAGCGGTTAATGCAAGCGTGGAGTTTACACTTAGACTGCACACTTGTTTACCATGAAATCACCATGGAGGTGTTGGGACGCAGGTGCAGCACTAAATTACTGTCGGGTGAGAAAGGTCCAAAGGTCCTTGAGAAAGAGAAATCTGAATGTATTCATATTTGGACGTTGTCACCCGCAGTGTCTATATTCTATAGAACAAACTGTCTAGTTATAAATGCAGCCAGCTCTTCTAATTTACTTCTTGAAGGTGGTATTCAGTGGTATCATATATTTAAAAAAATACACTATTTTTTCTGTTTCATTTAAACTTAAATATATTTATTTAGGAAAATGCAATGGAAAACAATTTTAAATGAGAACGATGTGTACTTAAAAAATTAACAAATTGATTATTATTTTCTTTTATGGCTCACATTACAATTATACAAACATCTTGAAACCCAATTGTTATATAGAAATATAGTCACTACAAGACCACCTTCCTAAGAGCACGACAGTCAAGACCCCGGCCTGCCACCCGCGCACTCACCCGCCGTCGTCCGTGCCGAAGTCATCGAGCAGGTCGGTGAGGGCGTCGCGGAACTCGATCATACCCTGCGCCGGCAGCGCCACCTGGCTGCGCGGGCCGCCGCGCGTTATGGTCTGCGACACGCGCAAGAACCGCCCGCGGGAATTCTCTTTTAGGTCGAGGTAGTATCGCCGGTTATCCTGCAAAGTACAATATTACGATTGGTAAAGGCAACAACCTAACAAGGCCAGCGCACGCAGCTCCACTCTGTCCCGTGGAGAACACGCCCTCTTCTCGGGCCACTCTAGTGCGGCAAATTAAACGGAAACCGTAGAAACAGAAAAAACAATGTGAATATGTAGTCTCACCTTGAGCATCATCTCAGACTTGAGCTTTCCATCGTCCGGCACGTTCTCCGGGTTGGGCGGGCCGAGCGAGGAGTAAAAGTCGCTAAACCGCGACAGGTGGTCGCGGAACTCCGCCGCCGTGGACATGGCCAGGAAGATCTGGCTCCGGCGGCCGTCGGCACCGATCTGGTGGCCCGACTGCACGGTTAAGGTTATGGTGCCTCGGATCGCCGTTGCGGTTTTTAAATGTCAACATATTGTACATCGATATGCTTAATATAACAAATAGATATTACCTATTATATTGTATACAGGCGCTATAATATATCCTTCTGAAACAGCGTAAGTCCATTACAACAAAGTAGGTTCAACGCATCGTGAATCTACACTCTGCAATTGCTACGATGCCTTTAGCTTTGTGGGCAAATTCCCATCCAGAGTAATGAGTAATCAGCTAATATCACGTCATTATTTACTATAAAAGAGTGTTATTGTCTATCGAAGTCACAACAAATGCAAGTATTAACTTGCAGATAGATTCTTTTGAAAGCTCTTTTTTCGGCACGGATCCAGTTTTTGAATCATATCCTCTAAAAGAGGAAGTTCTTTAAACTTTTCCCCTTCTTCAATCTTCATATAGGCTCTGCACAAACTCGTTTACAGGAATGTCTGCCACGCACGACAAAAACATATTAATTTTATGTTTCTTTTCGACATCAGCTAAGTTGCAAACTTTTCCCATATTTACTCTAGCCATACCGTTTCTGAACATATATTTTTATAAATGAATGTTTGGAGCCGGGCTATTGACGCCGTAAAAATGTATTTTTTTTACACAAGACAAAAATAAAGTTCAAGATTAAATGAAAGAAAAGGTTTAGGTTTAAAACTCCTAGCGGCCGAAGTTACAGGCAGGTTTTGATAAAGAATAAAAAAGTTATACATTTGAATGAGAATAAACTTTTGAATTACTGAAGGGTTGAATTAGTTACTTTCGCAGTTTCTCCTTCGTGTATTTGACAATTCTAACATGCGTAGTGGCAGTATTTTTGTGTACTTTTAATATTAATAATATTAAAAGGCTAATGGTTAAAAATATAAGTTATACCTAAGATATTTGTTTTACAGTACTTAGCGAACGAAACTTGCCTCTTGTGGTTAAAATTGGCCTACAAGATGCTGTAACATAATCACATGTAGGTGCACTAATAGTCCACTCATATTTGTACAAAAAACTAAAAGAAACTTTAGAACATAACACAACAAACCATCAATCTAATGAATGGCCTCATGACCCACTCGTAATGGCCATTTTCGCGAATGTCACCGATTCGCGCCACACGAGCCAAGATGGCGGTCGGACCGTGACGTCACGCGCCTCTCATATGTACCAGATCTTGGAGATAGCCCGCCTGTGGCACGGAGATAACCTTCGCCGGGAGCCTTATTTGTTACAAGCCAAACAGTTTTATGTCGCTGCTATAAACTATGCTCTTAATCCTGCTTTGAACGATTTATTCTTTTACACTCACCGTGGACTTTCTGTGCGCAGCACAAACAGTGACATAGCACAAACTGTTGCAGTTCTGAGTTTTAGGCACTTGTGGCTCCTCACTAAAACTGATTCAAAAATAGACGTGACGTCACTATTCTTATATTTTGACGTGACAAACTGCACTGTTTGGAATCTTATCAACATCTTCTATGGGAATGAGTGTTTCGAAAAACTAATCTCTTCACAACAAAAACATACAGATTCAAAATATTGACATACAGTTTTTCGTTTTTTGAACTGAAGTTCAATAGGCTTCTGAAACACCCCCCTTAAGCTCAAGATAGATTAATCATAAGCCTAGATCAGTTACCAGAGAAGACGTTTAGCGATTCGCGAGCATCCCTCAGAGCAGAAAAAAACTAGCTATTTGGCAATCTCTAGAAGTACAATGGGTACACCTGCGTGACACCCGCTGGGACTTCACTTTCTTTAACTAAGTTGGCATGCAACGGCCACAACAAAGTACCGATGCAGACGACGTATATAAATGCTATAAAAAATAACTTTAACTTTTCGGTTTTCGTAAAATAAACTACTAATCTTACTTAAATTAAACGTAATTATATTAATATAATATGGATTGATTGAAACTTTATAATGATATAGCTTGCTACAATTCTATTTTTTACAAGACATCTATATATTACGAGGCAATTCTAAATAAATGTTCGCACACATAATTATTAAAAATCCCACAACATCTCATATATTGACCTGACTCCGAGATAAGTCGTCTAAATCACTTTGTTACGGAGGTCAGACAACAGAAGTTTCATAAACATATATTTAATTTTGATACGCACACTCGTATTTAACACCCAGTCACAGTACAAATACAAATATTTGTCCTAGGCGGGGGTCGAACCCGCGACCATCTGCGCCGTCGGTAGTGTCCTATAAAATTAAATACACATGGAGTTAGATGCTAGTAGTTAAGCATCAGTAATGTAGATTATGGGCAGGGTAATGGCGGAGGCGAGTGTTCAGGACTGAGACCCCGCTGCGCCCTACATTTTTAATTAGATTTATTCCAGCAAAGCATCCGGTGGATAAAAACACCGGTCAAGTTAGAGTCAAACTAAAAAAATTGTTTCGTACGATTAACATGTGCATCTGCTGTGATAATGAAACATTTTGAGCACAGTATTTTTTCGAAATAATAAACAAATAATTCACATATTTTAAATGCTTCAAAAATACGTTTATTCATTTCTAACGATATGGGATTGTGGTTTAGATTCCCACCCAGGGCAAATATTTATATGTTGATATTTGTGTTTGTTCTGTGTCTAGGTGTTTAATATGAGTGTTTAAGTAGCGTATTTGCCGTTCCTCTGTTGCCTGGCGTCCGTAACACTAGTGCCTTAAGCGACTTTCCACCGAGTCAGGTCAATTAATGAGATGTTGTGGGGATTTATTTATTCACATGTTGACTGAGCCTCACTTTATATCACGTCCTGCAAGCACCTTCCTAGGATTAACTTGTTTCTACCCATAGGAATCATGTTATCCACGAGTCAGATATTACCAAAATTGCCGTGAAAACTTAATAAACTGACAGACACACTTTAACATGCAGTAGTATATTGTTTATAGGTAAAAAATATATATATATATCCTCCTGTGATGTTAGTCACAAATGTGTTAAAACGGACACCGTAATGTGGTTTTATTTTTGCTCCCGTCGCAAACTTTATCAATCTAGTAAATCCAGAATTATTTAAAAATATTAAAAGGCTCGTATTATTTGATTCGTATAAACTGGGAATTCATCCCGAGTTCCCGCGAAGGTGCCCGCTTTTTAATTAACCGCGGTAAAACTTTATTATGAACACGAGTAATTACCGCTCGCTCTATTGAGTTTCATAATTTATCATTATTATGTAAGGAGTAATGTTTTAGAGCACAGTTCATTTTAATACTGTTGATGCCGTCACCTATTAACCACATAAATACATTTTTTCCATACTGATCCCGATCTCGTAGCAACCTGGCCCTGATAATTGCAAAAACAAATAAAAAAGTAATTATTCCATACGTTTCGTGGATTCATGATTCGATGTATATTTATGCAAATATAGTACGTACGTAATAAATAAAAAAACGGTGTACCGTAGCGTGCAGGCGCTCACCATCACAAGGATATCACTTAACATATTATTTTATATTATTCAGTAATTTCACGGCCTCGGGTAAGAATTAGATACAAATAAGTAGGTTGATACAGATAAAGTTCCGTGTTTTACTACTTTTAATTTTGACGTGAGACGACAAGATTTGCTTGTGCCCTTGTCACACAATGTCATTATTTGTTGAGGCCTCAACATCCTTTAAGGTGTTCTGGAATATTTGGATGACCTCCTTTGGCGTTACTTTACGCGATCCGATCGTTAAATTCATACTAATCAAACAGTGGAACCCAAAGTGCCTTAAAACAATTATTCCGCACTAGCACATAGCAATGCGGACACCTTGGCGGCAAAAGATATGCATGCGTGTCAAAGTCTCGCGGTGAGGTCGCGCCGGGGCACCGGTGTGAGGAACAAAGGACCACGTTTATCTCTCACGGGAACATTCGCGTGTAACGATGCTATACAAGTTTGGACACCGAACGTTGCGTCTCTGGAGGTGCATCACTTACTTATTTTTTAACAGGGATAGACCTATATATACCGAAGTATACCGGATAAGAGAATATAAAAGTATGCAATAATTTCGAATAAGAACAAAATCTAATTAATAGCATAAGCAATCTGATAAAGCAGAGGGTTAATTTTTATAATAAATACTCATGGCGACAAATGACGACAGAAATGAAGTCAAATCGTTACCTATTTAATATTTTAACTTTTTCAGTTTACTAATTATCGAATATAAATATTTTGAAAATGTCCGGAACTTTCGGATAATCTGAAATAACTTAATATTGAAACATATAAATAAAAAATTTAAAAAAGAACTTTCGTTACTATGTTGCGGCTTGAAGGATCAGACCGTGAAATTACTGGGAAATGCAATGATATCCTTGTGCTTTTGCTAACATCTATAAACATAGATGTTAGCGATTGTAATGGCGCTTGTAACGACCTATTAGACAAAAAATTCTTGAACGATACTCTTTGGTATTTATTTCAGATTTTTTCGAACAAATTATTTATAAGCAAACAAATCATCGCAGAGCTTTGCTCGCCTGTGTTATGCTGATGTATAAGCTATATCATTGTATTCAAATCCAAACAACATTTTGCACGTGAGAGACAAACAGACATCTCTCAAACCGTATATATATATATATATATATATATATCATTACAGGAACACATGCATAAGTATCAAGCGTAAAATGTGCGATCAGCTGATGATCATATCAGCGGCGTCCCTAATCAGCTGCGAGTGTTCGGGTCGATGCGTCAGCGGTGACGTCGGCGTCGGCGCGTGTGTGCGCGGTCCACGTACGTGTGTGTGCGCTTGTATTTGCTCGCATTAGCCGGACATTTGTTTGATCGGTAGAGCAAGCATAGACAGACACACTGGGAAACACATATTTTCTTATCCAAACATATAGTACATGCTGTCTCCAAGAAACTAGCGTAAGTTATGTTGTTGCTTTTACAAAGGTCTTCTGATCTCGTAAGTGATATAATATCAAACCTCCTAAGCGATAGTCGTTCTTGTTTAATATTAGTATAGTTCCGTACCCAGAGCAGCGTAAATTTCAGGGTTATTTATAATATATCTCGTACTTGTACATCAGAACGGTACGCGTCACAGCGAGCGCGTCCGCGGGCAACGCTAAATGCATGATATAAAACAATACAAAATAACATATAAAAGTAAAGATGAGCTGGTTGCGTATTTGAATTCCATGTATATAGGTCACATATCACTGAGGTGCGGCGACCCGGCTTGATTTACCTTCGACCTAGACTCGCTAAAACGACCGTTAGGCTAAATAAACGGTCGCCGCGCGCTTGTTTGGTACACGTCTTTACAATCAAACACTGCCACTCGAGGGGGATAACTTGAATTGGTAATCCGCAAGGCCACATCTCATTCTATACACATCTAACGAAACTACCTTTAACGGCCTTGAACATTAATTTGTCGAATACTAAAGAATACCCTCCGGGGGTTCGTCATAGCCAAATATTTCGCTTGTCATAAAGGGAAGTTGCTTTGTTCTTTTCAATGAACATTTGCTTTTATATACGGATCTTTTGATTGTAGCGTTTAAATCAGTTTAGGTAATTTCGAGGAAGGCGTGCTACGTTTCTTGCCACGATTTATGCCAGACAGACTTTTTTTAAATGTAGGTAACGCCAATAAACGACGACTCCATGCAGCCAACCACGCCAAGCTTTAAACTAAAAAATCCCCATCTCTGCAAGGCTTAACTTCACAAACTCAACACCTTAGTCAAATATGTGGCCTGGCCTTTTCGTTACATTCCCAATGTGACATGAAAAATGTCGGTTAGTTTTTAATATTTAACTAAGTCGACAAACTATCACACGGTCCGTATAATAAGCTTCTTTGTGTTTATGGCCGTATTATCACCAGCACGTTGCCAACCTTGTGATTTGAAGATCTCACCTACAAACTCTTCTTTTTTGGCGGTGAGGTACCAATGCTGACGACCTTTGTATGATGTCTACCTCTAGTAATTTATAATTAATTGTACAATAATTTTCGTTGTCAACATTATTCTTTACTTAATTAAATAAAATAATTTTTCTTTAGGACATCTAAGCAAAATGAGCAATTAAATAAATAGTACTTTTTTTTAAGATAAATCGAAACCATAGTATAGAATTTTGGAACTTCATATTCAAAAGCAGTATTAAGCAAGGCATGTCGTTTAGTAAAACAAGTTATTGGTGAATTTATTACAAGTATCTTTAGATGCTACAAAAATACTAAAACTTAAATAATATGAACGCATTATCAATTGTCAAATTGCAGATATGTCCTAGCCGATCTGTAGCCTTGTGTTCAGGGTAGCAAAAGATTTCTTGAAATTGGTTATCTAGTCAATCTCCGCAAGGCAATCGGAGTCGATAAGCGATTCAGCTAAATGTCACGACAAAGTCGAGGACGAGTGAACGTCCTTCGCGGTACAGATTGCACAACTTGTGGTGCATTATTTTATTTTTGGTAATAGTTATTGGCATATAAAATGTTTTATTATATATATAGTGGAATACATACATATACCTAATCACCATGACGCTGATTTTGCATTGCATAGCATTTGTCAATGCATAAAACCTTTAAATTTATTTAAACAATTGAAAATAACCATTGTACTAAGCTAGACAACTTTAAATTTTATAATACACGATAGAAATACATTTTGTGCACAATTAGTAATGATCGTTACAAAAAATTCTAAATTCAAATCACCAAAAACACATCGTTGAAACTTCAATGACATACTATGTTTAAAAAAATCGGTTTGGAGGTATAGCGTATCGTATTGAAAAGATTTCGACATCACCAACATTTAATATAAGGCGCATTTAACATCACACAGTTCGTAAAGTTCTTTTATCAAAAGATAAACTTGGCTGTAGGGTAAGTTAGGGCTAGGACAGCGTTAAATACAAAATAATGGAAGGAATTAGAGAAGGCATACCCCCCTAATTAGGGCTAACGGAAGATGTTTTCCATGTCATTGACTCACTAGATTCAACACAAGTTTTTAATTTATGGAAAACCATTGTAGTTATATATTATATTATGTCTGAATAAAGCCTAATATATGTAAAGAAAACTTTTTTGATTTACGAACATTTTTCTTAAGTTTGTCTTTGTAGTTTTATTAACAAAGCCGCTAGATGTCACGACTGACGGTTGTGACGTTTTTTGAAAAAAATATAGTTATGACATGTTTCACATCAATATGATTTATTTAAATGTAATTATAAAAAGACCTGAAGTAAAGCCTTTAAATGTTGTTTCTTTCATTATTACAGAGAAACGCAATTACGTCTTTATTTCATTTATCCCAATAATTGGAATAAGCCATATTTATTTTTATTTTACTAGCCCTAAGGTGCATTATGCCATGACGCCTACTCCCTGATCCTAATTAAAAGTAAGTCATAGTTCAATATTGAAATCAACTGACCTCTGCAACCTTGATGAACCTGCCTCGCCGGTTCTGCTTCACGTCCAGGTAGAACCGCTTGGACTGGATCTGCAGCATCTTCGTCGCCAGCTCCTGCTCCTGTGGCTGCTGACCTGCACAACCAACCACGACATTGTATCACATATGTGGTAAACACCCCAAAGAATTTTAATTTCATTTAAAACTATGTACCCGAACACAGTCGGGGTGGACTGCTAATAAGAAATAAATGATAGACTTGTACCGTGAGGTTACAGGCAGAGTGGAATAGTACCTCCCTCTATACCAGGTGTCGTAAGAGACGACTAAAGTACCAGAACCGACAGATGGCGATATATCCAACGGAGACAGTGTAGCTCAAATGCACAGGGTGGGGATGGGCAGCAGCATCCCCGTCGCGCGCAAACTGCGCTCTCTCTACGATTGTCAACAAGCTTGCCCAGCGCGGCAACTATGGGTAAAATTCCCCTATTCTTAACAGTGGACTTTCAATGGCTGTAATAATGATGATCATGATGGACTTTGCTACTAATCCGTGCAAGATAAAACTTTACGAGTGATTACACTTGTCGTCCTTATAGTACACTTGATTTAAATACTATCTTTATCTTTCTTAATATGAAAATCACCATTTAGAATACTTTTCTTTCTTGTTCTGTGCATGCTGACATAATATTTAGTTCTTACCTTAATTAATCTTTAATAAGTGTGTTCATTTAAATAAAATAAATGGTAGTAAGTATTAAGGGGAGTTTTATTAAGGTTCATGATATCTCTCTCGCCGCCCTCGATTAAAAATTACTTTATACTACCTACAGTAATCCTCACCAATCGCAAAAGTCAGTCTATTCTTTACCTTTTTATGCTACACATAAGTATTAGAAATTAATGAACGAGAAAGCCGAATATTATAATAATAATATTTACACAACATCTCTTACATTGACCTGACTCTGCGGTAAGTCGCTTGAGTTACGGACATCAGACAACGGAGGAATCACAAATATAATACTTAAATACATATTTTTGACACCCAGACACAGAACGAATAAAAATATCATCGTATAAATAATTGACTTGAATAGGGATCAAACCTATGACCCTAGGCGCATAAGATAGAATTAATACTATCTGCACCAATAAACCCGTCATATATAATATGAATCCCTAATAATTATCATTACCTAATTCTAACAGCCATTGACACGAAACATACATTATTTGTATAACAAAGTGTAAGTGCACTAACAATACTTTCGTACTATATATATCACAGGAATGAAACATGTGTCCAAAATTTAACAATTTCTATAGCCATTGGTTGGAATTGCTATTATCCATGCAAAATCTATGAATACCCAAGCAAATATTTTTGTAGTCGATTACGTGTGCGTAAGTACTGGTAATGAAATTTCAATGGAAAGTTAACAAAAAATAATTCAGTCTCCATTTTACACGAATCGATAAATACCTTACTCAGGAAATGCAAATCATTTTCGTATAACAGCCTTGTTAAACATTAGCTTTCCGCCCGACTCTGTCCATGTAGACCACACGTTACAGTCACACAGGGAACGATCAGGGTCAAGTAGCTCATGCTTCACCCTTTATTCTAGTTTACGCTAGAGGTAGACCTCTAACAAAGGTCAAATAGCAGTGTTCGCATTGTTGTTCGGTTTGAAGGGTGAGAGAGGCAGTGAAATGACTGGGCAAATGTGACACGGTATCTCCAGTCACGCTTGTGATATCTTTGAGATGACATGTTTTAGGCTGGCTGTATAGACTGCGGTCACGTTTACCATCATGCGGATCGTATACTTGTTCGCTGACTTTGTAATATAAATCAACAAAATCGAACGTTATCCCTATGCCAAATTCCTAAACTTCCTCAAATGTTCAGATAGACACGATTCTTGCATTTATAAAATTAATATGTACAATAATGGTGTTTAAGCTCTTTATAGATAAAGAGACGTGGACCCGGAGAGGGAGTAAATATTCCCACTGAATATATTATGTATAGACAATATACGTAAGAACAATTATCTCAAAATCCATCTGCAATTTTGTTGTCCGAACGATATAACTGCCAACTGCCAACCTATTCGGCCAGGTTTCGTCAGTGACAGACATCATTTGCGAAATGAAGTAATTAGTCTAAGTATATAGTCGTCATCATCATCGTCATAGCAGATATAGAAAATCCACTGCTGAACATAGGCTTCCCAAGAAAGGAAGAGCTTTGCGCGTACTTTCTGCGCCGGGCGGCGGGGTGGCGGGGTGGCGGGGTGGCACGAATAGCAGAGCGACGGGAACGCTGTCTGTCTATTCCCGAACTGCATGTGTAATGCGGGCAGGTTATTGTTCTTACGAGTTGCGGGCATTATGAATAATGCCCGGTCATTATGAATAATGCTTAGCTCTATCGGGCCAAGTGATTAATAACTATCTAAACTTCGTTATTTATCACACGGCACGGCATTATATTGCTCCTTAACAATTGGGTGATTTGAAAGCGAAATAAAATTGTACCTATTTATTAAAAAATATATAGGTATTATGCCGTAATAATATGTCAACTGAAATGACATGGCTGGTTAAGATAGGCTAGAACTGCGACCACAAGAAGAATAATATTTTAACAGTTGAAATATTATTAAATGAAACATTCGCGAAACCTGTATTATGTCAAATGACTATTATTAAAGTAACATGTTTGCGAAATGAAAGTTTGTCGAAAAAAATATATCTTAAATAATAATACAACCCTAAGTAATGGTTGGACGGTATTTAATGTTTTATTGCTCTGCCTAAAAGGTGATGAACAATATGTATATGTAATGCTCGGTCAATTTGATTTTTTGAAAAACTATTATCAAATTGCACTCTCATATTGAGCACTTAATAATGACCGGGTATAAATAATGGCTAATTGATTACTTGGTACATAACATATATATATATATATATATATATATATATATATATATACCACCGTCTGTCGGTACAGGCCGAAGTACTATTCTACTCTGCAGATACCTCTGGGCTAAATATGTATATTCTAAAAAAATAACAAAAGTTTTACGGCAAATAATCTAATAAAAATTATTAACTTTCGAAAGACCAGCGTCGTACCACAGATACTTCTTACACATGAAAGAGTAAACATTTGTTTGAACTGCACGCGAACATTAGGTGTTGAATCCGCAATAACGAAAAATGTAGGCACAAAATATCAACAACATTTCCTTGAGCCGCCGCGCCGGTCGTCGACCCCGTCCGGGCATCCTTCCGGGAAAACGGCGGGAAGGATCGATAAGTATGAGATCAAATACGGGAAATTAAAATGAGTGTATTTGATTTCTAGTGAGAAGTCTATTGCTGTAGGTAACATCCAGCTTTTTGCTGTTCATTGCAGAAGCGTTCGTTTAGTGCGTGACACCCGTGCGGTGTCATTCGTAAAGGTCGCTAAGTAATTTATGGTCGCTAAGATATTAATGATTTAATAACGTACATTATCAATTCCGTAACTATTTTGATTGAAGGTCTAACACTTCAGGATTTACAGCCATACATCACAGCAAGATCATTCCGTTATTCATATGAAACCCACGTGGAGTCGTCATAACATAATCAGGTATATTTGTGGCATATCTAAAAATATGTGACAATATCAATCGTTACTCAGTTTTAAAATCCATACATCAATTACCGAAGTTAACCCGACGAGTCGCTAAAAAAAATTAATAAATAAAAAATACAAAAGAAAGTGACAGCGTAACTGTAGTAATTATTATCTTCGGCGGAAACAGATTTTATAATATTATCTCCCTACACCAGGTGTCGCAGGAGGCGACTGAGGGGGTGAAACCTGAGATGACTTTATGTGTATCCGAAACGGTAAAATGTAACAGGGCGGGGATGGGCAGCATCTCCTTGGCATTCTGCATTTGCTAAAACCCCTCAACATAATGGATTATATAATAATGATTACAATAAATTCCCACATCTCATACATTGACCTGACTCCGTGACTTACGGACGCCAGATAACAGAGGAATCATAAATATACTACATAAATACATATACACAAGTATCATCATATAAATATTTGCTCTGGGTGGGAATCGAACCCACGAACCTTGACTATATCTCGGAAAAGTTTATGCACAACAGAGGACGTTTCGCGATTTATTTGATTGATTATTTGCGATGACGATGCACTTCCATCACGCGCAGGAAGAAAAACCTTTAGACTGCGACCAAATACATTATTTTAGATTAGCGCTTTAGCTCATTCTCTAACACAAAGTCTTTGACGGCGCCCGGGAAGCACCCAAGTAATATTAACTACTTGGTATTAATGGAATCTTTAACACCTCTAGTTGTTCTTGCAGGTTACTTTTTAGTGACTCGTATAAGAACCTGAAGTAAACTTAGTTCTAAGGCGTCGTCGTCTAGTGCCGAAAAACTAACTTATAGTAGTAGGCCCAATTTAGTTTTACTTATATTAAAAATATTCTATTTATTTAATTTTAGCTTAATTGAATAAAGTTTATATTGACGTTGAGTTTTGAGTTTGAAAGATATTGTTTTTGTCAAAAAAAAATAATCTAGTCTGTACGGAATTCATGAGAATTCGCGCAAAGCTTTACTAAATCCTGTGAAATACGTTCGCAAATCTGGTGACAGATAAACCAATCGTTCTGAATTAGCGGGCACCGACGACCCGACGACACACTAACTCATTCAATATTGGATTCCGATATAACAGATATGAGGCCACTCCAGCTGTCCAAGAGACCATATCTATAGGTACATATATTATAAATGCATATGCAGTGAGGTACCTCTCTGTAGCGTCTGAGGTACTAGATCCGAGAGATCTTGTGTTTATTAGAAACCGTGTACCTCAAATGCAACAGGGGAATGCAACTTGAAAAGGAATAATTGTCTTATATTGACGGGTCCGTTGGTAGAACGCTAGTGATCCTATCGTGCGCGCCAAGGACCGTGGGTTCGATGTCCTCTACTCAAGTGCTTTAAACGACTTATCTCGAAGTATGGTCAATATATAAGATGTAGTGTGAATTTATTTATTTACCTGATAAATGTCTGTTGTCTATTAATATTTAAATATTTGAATTGATTATGATACAATCTGGTGAACGCGGCAAACAATCAAAATTGTCTATGGAAACATGCATAAATAGCAATTGCCAGCTAAGGGGTGTAAAATCGAAATGTAATCTACAAATTATAATTACATTAACAATTTATTAGGAACTTTTAAAAATTCATCCCTAAAGCGTTGAAAAGATGATTTATTTCGGGCGGATTGAATAATCTTGGAATAATGAATTATAAAACTCTTATTTTAGCATTTCTATAAAGTCAACTATTAAGGGAGTGCAATGTTCATATTTAATGAACAAGTTCGGACAAAACAAAAGCGAAGTTAACAAAGTGCGTGCAGTTGTAATATAACGTCGTCTTAAAATATTAAGTTGCTGATTTTATCTTTGTTCGCGCGTAAAACAGTGGGGCTCAAATGTATTAGGCGGGACAGGCGACGGGGGCGCTGCTGCGTCCCCGTCGCGAAACTACGCTATGCGATTGCTCCCGAGCTTGCGCAGCGCGGCCATTGTGGGAAACATTCCCTTTTTCTTGGGGAGGCCTGTGTCCAGCCGTGGACATGCATGGCGGATATCATAAACTACGTTCAGGGGTCCAATTGTTCCAGAAAAAAAGTCATATTGAGTTGCTTCAAACGCAATAACGTTATTGGCGAGAACTCTACAATGAAACATTTGCAAAACCAAGTTTTGCCAAATAATTGTATAACATATTCGACTAATTTTTCATTTTCCTCCGGAAAAGACTTGGCCAGTTTTTTTTACTACAGAGTTAGTACTATATTTTGCAAAGTTTAGCTGTTAGAGAGCTACGTAGCCTTCTTTCAGAAATAACAAAAGTAACTCAGGGTTGAGGTATAAAGAGTAAGCGGGAAAAGTCGTGGCCGTTAAAATAGTACATGACGACGAACACATTTCTTAAAATAACATTTATTAAAAAAAACGTCTAGTAATGGCAGTCCTTTTTTATTATGGTCCTGTTACTCTATGATATATATGTAAAACCATTTATTAAGGAATCTAGGAGGGAACCTGATGGTGATCCCCCAAGTCACGAAGATCTGTTTAGCGCAATCTCGCATAACCGACGGCGCTGACAAGACCTTTGTCTTGGTACTTAACAGTTAGAACGTATTGATGCCTCATGTGGAAACCAAGTTTCCCTCCGCCTGTGCCGTTTATTCGGAGGAAACTATGTATTTGGAAACGCGAATTCCTTCGTGAATACATTATGGAACCCAACCGTGACGTGTACACGATGCAAGCTAATGAAATAATATGAATGCGTAATTAGAAATCGCGGTATCGACCGGGCGGCGGCGGTGCACCGCGCGCCGCACCGCGCGAGCCGGGCAGGGTCCCGCCCGCGCCGCCTAGACCTTTGTTACGCTCAACTATTTCTATGGAAATATATCGACTCTTACTTCACCCGCACATGTTAGATTCACATGCTAGGGTCATTTCGTAAATGAGTAATGAAGACAGTCATTCCTTTTGCGTTGCGTTGCGTTGAAGCAGAGCCGATTTGTAACTTATTGATCCAACACGGTCTGCGAAAAGACGGTATATAAGTTTTCGTAAGAATAGCTTTATCTTACAACCTTTGGCAGTACTTTGGACAAAATAAAGAATGAGTATAACGGTATACAATATTAAAAGCTACTAGCTTACCATATGGGTAAAAAGACATCCCCTCCACTCATTACCCCCCACCCCCTGTAGCTAAACGCACATATATTCGAGCGTGTGATGTGACACCCAGTCTTGTATTCAGATTTCTCAGCGGTGGAGCGCACTAAGCTTGCAGGGTTTTGCCCTCACTCGATGACCAGAAGTTGGGTCCTCTGTTTGAATCATCCCATCACTCCGGCCAATTATTCTAACATCGCTTATTTAAATCTAACAATAACACGGAATCTGTCGTTATGGCGAGTTCAATCCACCATTTGGGTTTATTTGCCAAACGCATGTAGTGCCCTCGGGCAAAAAGGGTACAACATGGGTATCGGGGGACGGATTGGTGAATAATTAAATGAAGAAATCGCCTTTATGTGTAGACAGGGACATCTAATAAAGCAATTTATATATATATAATACTACAACAGCCGTGAGGTAGCGGCATAGTAGAATAGTACCTCCCCCGTACCAGTGTCGTCAGATGCGACTGAGGTATCCGAAGTGAGATGGCGGTATATCAGCATAACTTAAATACAACAGGACTGGTATGACTAGCAGTATTCCCATTGCAAAGCTAACCCAGCGCAGGATGAATGAAAGTGCCCCGAGGCAATCTAAAAACGTATGTGGACGTTATACGGCTGCTATGATGATGATGATGATGATACCCACAACTCTGTCCGCGGGGACTTCACTTTATATCGCGTCCCGCGGGAGCTTTTATGGGATCACAAGTTGTCCATGTACCCCCCAACGGTTTAAACTACCACATACCACATGCCAAATTCTATTAAACAACCACCGGTTATCAGTATTAAACAGACACACTTAGCATTTATAATATACAAATTCTATAGCGTTACGATACCCGGGCAAATCTAACGTCGGACCTCTTCGATTACTAACTAGCAAACATTTCCGCATTATAATGTTGGCATCTACACAAAGAAATAGATGTAAATGCTTTTATAGAAGCACTGAAGCAGTAATGAAAGCAGACGCGTCTTAATTAAATTTTACACCGGGTCAACGGCCGGCGACGGGGAACCTCAGTGAATGGATGAACAGTCTAGAGATCATCCGTCCGGCGATTAATTGGTTATAAGACGCTAATTAACTATCACTGTCTACGGGAAGCACCGCCATTGTCCGTCATTAATAGCTACAGCTTGTTGTCAACCAAACCACTCATACACAGTCACACGTACATAGGCGTGAAACTTCACTAAATACAGAACACGGGAGTCGTCTTAAAAATTTTTTCTTGGGTTTGTAAATCACCCCATTTACCGTGTCATTGCAAGGGTATTACAAGCGCATTGCCAACCTCGTGACTGAAGACATTATGTTACATTACCCAGTAACTTCACTGCCTCTTTTATCTCCTTCAAACCATAACACCAAAATGCGAACACTGCTGTTTGGCAGCGAAGTACTAATACTGATGAACGTTTTGTTTAATATTGTATATTTTTATTAAAATATTTAAAAAAGAGTAAGACTTTTCAATAATAAATACATAAAATATATTTTTTTAAATAGGCTGCGTGTTAAAAAGGCCTTAAAATAGTTTCTTCAAGTTTATATTATATACCTGTAAAATGCAGTCATTTCAGATATTAGCCGAATTGCCCAACAGAGCATAAAATATTTCTGTTTGTTCAATGCCTGTCCCCATTGACATGCCATAAAAAGGTGTTATTTACAAATATCAGATAGAGTATGTTTGGTGTGACAAAAAGTTGGGTCAATACAACCACAACCAGCTTATGGCCGCAGACACACAGAAGCTGATTTTTTTACGATACACATTGTTCGTGCAGATAAGTGACATAAAAGAATCTCGCAATCCCGTTAACTCGGGATCGGCGCAGCGTGCTGCATAAAGTTTTGGCATTAATTTTATGATCGGCCGGCAGCAGGACGCCGAGCATCCTTACGTTTATAACGCTATCAAATATATTGGAATCTGCAAACTTGTGCACGATTATTTTATTATTCACAGCACACCACAACAAAATAGACTTGTTATAATATTGTAGCGACCACCCGCGACTACACTATACTTATTCATTCTATTCACTTTTTAACCGATACTTCGTTTTTTTATTTGGACATACCTAATGCTTACTCAGGCATCAATTCTAGCGCCACTGTTTAGTACCAATAGCCTCTTTAGTAGACCAATACTGGCTGATTCTGACGACAGTCCAGCGTCACTGGGGAAAAAGACCTGGCCGCACCCTCGCGTAACGACCGGGAATTTTTCGGGATCGAGGTCACTTTTAAGTCACAGGACTCAGCTTGAGTGGCCGTCGTTGACTAGCGCCACCTAAAGAGTTTGCGAAGTCGTCTAGTGCTCAGACACTTCTCGCACTCAACTGTCGCGTGAAGCGTACCTAAACAGGGCTCAGCAGATCAGGAAAGGCGTGATGGCGATCAAAAAGTGTGCCTTTAAGCACGGAGGACATAGTTTTGAGATTTTGCGAAAAAGAGGCGAACGGGATGCATTAGTGTTGTCTCATACTCGCCGGGAAGTGCGGTTTAGTTCTCCAACTGAGAGACAAGAAATGTGTGTCAGCGAGAGGGCAGCAGGCAAGCTGGACGACCTCCGTGGAAAATCAGTAGCGCTAACAAATAATTAAATAAAAAGATAATTACAAAAGTGAAGAGACACTTTTCTAGTAACATTCGATGCCAACAGTTTAAATATACGTGGGAACCAAGTTGATGTTTGTTACGAGTTCGCCCAGCGCCGGCGCCGGCCACGGCTCAGCTAGATAACGGAGAAGGTTGGTTTAAAAAGCTTGGAAAATTATTTGGAATATATTCGGACATTTGGTCACACGTGGCCAACAAAGGTGTCACAAGACTTTTTTTTAAACTTAAAGCAATTTCAAGCAGGTTGTGGTGTCGAGGACATATGGGTATGTAACAATTACCATTACCATACTATCCTTTCAATTTGACTCAAAAACTATAATGTTTTAAGGTATTAAGATCAAATAAGGATCTGGAATCCTATGTAAGAATGATTTTAGATCGTTACTACCAATCAATAATGTGCAAAACAATTATTGCCGCAACACATGGCCGCGTGGCGCGGTAGTGTAAAGGTTGTGCAATACTGTCTGTAATGTGAAATAATTAATTAATATGATAAAACGCGCTCATGTAAAAACGTTTGTCTTGCCGATTACCGCGTGCTCAAGTAGGCCGCTCCTACGCGCGGTATGGATGTTTATATTCGTTTGTTTCACATCCTTCCATATAGAAACACGTGAACTAATCGTTACACACCACACACACGGAGCAATAACAACATTGCAGCAACCGTAGGACATCCATTGCTGAACACATGCGTCAAGTGCCTTAACATTGTGAACTATTTTTAATAGTCCTAAATCGTGGCTTCGCCACGAGATAGCTGCAGCCCACCCCCACCCTGTAGCATCGAATAGATCGCCATCTATCGGTTTCCGTACCGCATTCGCTTCCTACGTCCTAGACATAAACTCGCGCATTTTCCAATGATACCTTTATATATCACACGATAAAGAATGGACAGTGTGAAATATTTAGGTATGCATACCTACATCCGAAACAATTTAATTACGTGGGACGTAAATCAATGAGTCAGGTACAGAGATAACAAACAATAAAGAGCTAGAGGCGCAGAAAAGAAAAGAGGAACGTTCCATAGATTGTATCATTCGATCCTGATATACTCGTCCTGCGTTCTAGACGTTCATGAATTGCATGCATTCCATGCTGCCATACTTATAAACGGGAACGTTTGTGAAAATGACTATTTGTTAGTTACTCTTTTACAGATCTGGATGAAATTTGACACAGATTATTCATAGTTTGGGATAACACATAGGCTACGAATATTTTATCCCGAAAACATGTCCTGGTGGGAAAGTTCACGCTTTTTATTTTTCTCTGACGCCACATCTTTGCACAGTTTAGCTGTCAGGGAGCGAAATATTTTTTCTCGCAAATACAACTCGAGTCTTATGGGATGCGATAAAGACCTCGCTGGCAGTCACAGACTGAAACATAGCAAGTATCTTATATAGAAACTATTTCTTCCGTCATATATACTAAGTCGTGGCCTGTAAAAATAATCTACGAACTGGCACGTCAATTTCACAATTATGCTATTAGTGAGCGTGTCTTAGAGTAGGCATTTGCTTGACAATATCAAAACATATGGTCAATGAACAGGTCAATAGGGGCGGCAAAATTGAAATGCCTGCTCCACGAAATACATATACAAATACACAAACGCTATACACCCCACGAAAACACGCGAGCGAAGTCACAGGTTAGTGTCATCATGATTCTCCAAGCATAACCAGCTTGAGGTGGAACGGTCGCATCGCGTATCTTATCGCTCCATACATCATATTACGCACGGTCGGCCAACAGCAGCGGCTGATACTGCGGCGTGATCTTATTGGAAAGTGATTTGTACTGACAACGCGCAGACAAGATAACAAGAATTGGTGTGGCTGTGTTGTGCGCACGGTCGTGTGCTCTGCGCGGCTGGATTTTTCATTAGACCAGTTCGACATAAAGGCATAGGGCATAGGCCGTCCAAGAATGAACCGCGCTGTTATTCGATGAGTACATGCTAAAATTAGTTTTGAATGAAAATCAAAGTTTTGTGTCGTATAATAGAAAAACTCTTTAAAAATATGATTTTAGACACTAAACATATTTTTCGCCCAGCCTCGAGGCTTATTAACTATTAGTATCATAGGGTTAATAAACAAAATAAAAATTATAAAGAAATGAATTTGACACAATTAGTACGTCCTTTTTGTTACCTGATTCCGTAATACATCGTTTAAGCAACAACGCGGGTGTTGTTCACACCCACACAGAATAAACATAAATATCATCATATAAACATGGTGAGGATCCAATCCACGACCTTTGCCGCTCATAACAGGATCACTACCATCAATCCATACCATGTACATTTAAATTATGTATTTAATAAATTCTGTTTGACATTATAAACGGGCGCATCATTTTCATTTATTTGTTTACTTTACATCACGTCTCCCTTATTTATCCGAAATCAAAAGCATCCCCTACCCTAGGGTTCAAACTATTCATATACCAAATTTCATCGAAATCAGTTCACAAAACCCAGCCGTTCGAGCCCGTGGCCAGAGACCAATAAAACATGAAACCTTCACAACATTAATTATAATGCAGCCTTTCTTGCAATAGAAAACATCGACCGTTAACGACTCAACTCGATTGCAACGGCTCCAGAACACTTTAATAAATCGGGCTCAATCTGTCCGTCCTCTTTTGCTAAAAATTTCATAGTAAATTCAACCCCAACGACGGCGGCCGAGCCTAGGTCGAGCCTCTAGAGGTGCCCTCGGGCGCGCCGTCGGTCCCGCTCCGATCTCGCGAGCTTTGCGGGCGCGGTCGCGGCTGCGGAGCACACAGGATGCTTACGGGCATCCGACCTCTCATCTATGAGAGGCCCCGACCTCTTTTTCGGTGGCGCTGGACTACTCAGACGTCAATTCCAACGTCTGAGTAGTCCAGCACTAGGTCCGCCCGAAAAAAAAGAAAAAAAAATGAACTGGAAAGTACAAGTATTCTACAAAGCAAGTGCAAGGCAAAGCAACGCAGAGTGCGCGTTTTGATAAAATCTCTCCAAGTATCAGTTTAGAGAAAATGCCCACTAATGATGCCAGTTATTACGGACGATAGCTTCTAATTGAAACGTGGGACGTTGTAGATCTTCAGTACCTGAATTATTAACTGGAAACTTTATATGAAAATACAGGTAGGTGTGTCGTGAGGTAACGGCAGAATAAAATAAGACCTCCCACTGCATCAGGTGTCGTAAGAAGCGACTAAGGTACTAAGGTATGGCTGATTTAAACTAAATTCCCACAACATCTCATACATTGACCAGACTCGGAGATAAATCGTTCAAAGCACTTGTGTTACGAACACTGAACAAAAGGGGAATCGCAATATTGATGTATATACTTAAATACATACACAGAACACTCATATACAGAACAAACACAAATATTCATCATAAAAATATATGTTCTAGGTGGGATTCTACCCCCATGCCCACCTTACAGTATGAGCCATCGGGCCCGTCTAAGCTCAGATATGTTAACGGTGAACTTAACTTAGAAAAATAACTTCAGAATACGTAGCAGATTGTGCAAAATAGTCGAACATTTGCCTATATTTCGATACCTACAGTATATATATCAATCAACTACCTACAAACCAGTACACACAAGTAATCACTGTAACTTCCACAAAATATTGATGGATGCTACATCTAAAATTCCTTCATGAATCTTATTCATGGATAACTGTCGACTAGTTTCTTATCCGAATTGTTTTCAGGCACCTCGCTCTCAACAGCGAACTTAATTATTTTTCGAACTACCAAATATGGAACCTTCGCGTATATTCGCTCATACATATTGTTGTAAAAATTCGTGTTAGTACTTAAATAGTGATTGATCCACTTACCGGAGTCAAAATTGTTCCCTCCCGCGTCCATTCCTTGACCATGATATTCTGTAAAATGCCAACAAAATATATTATTAAGATGCTTATTTTTATAATACCTGCATTGTATTGTACATATAATAAAAAAACGACTCTTTTTTGAACCTTCTGAACGCGTTCATTTAATAATTTTATATGTAATTGTAAAGTCGAGTAGCTTTTGATATGTCTAGTGTGTACCAAACTGTAATTGGCAAACGAGACGATTTGTCACGCGGAGGATTGCCTCGGTGCAAACGCACCCACACCGAACCGCTTATACAGAAAACTACAGATCGACCCAGACAAATCTGTCAAAATTACTCAACTAATTGTGATGAACTCAATATCCAATTGGCAGTATTCACTATCAACATAATTTGTATATCTCTGTATTCTATCGTGTACATTATGGATGATAACCATCTAGGTATCACGACTGAACATCCTTTAAAAGACTTACACATTTATATGTTTTCATAAAGTGGTAAGAGTAGAACAATAAATAAAACCACACGAACATGTTACAAGCGTTTATTAAACTCCACGTCCAATCTACCGTGATCCAAGTATACATCATTCTGATGTACTTAGAATCTTTCACAGTTCTAGTTTTTAATTAGTATTTGGCTAAATCAGGTACAAATAATCTAATTTTCCAATCAAAACAACACCACCTGTACGAATGTTTGCATTTATACCAGCATGCCCTACATTGTACAACATAATAATGAGTAGAGTATTGAATATTGAAGGCTGATATAAAACCGGCGTATATTCACTTGAGGCGGGAAATGTTATCGATTTTTAAGGCAGTAACGGGTGAACGTGCTTCAGTCTTGCTTCTGGCGCACGTCACTCGACATTTAATAGGTCTTGTTTAGAATCCAATATCTGTAGTTTGTTTAAGTTCCTTCCATAAACATTTTACCTCAGATAGTATTAAAACTCTATCAGTCATTGACATTCGATTCCCTTTGCCAAAGACAAATTACAAAAACGAAAAACGAAAAACATACTCGTGAAACTGATATGTTACTTTAATGGTGTCGGTCAAAAGCAATATAGCCTTCCATTTTTGAACGTTGCAGCTCAAAAGGATCGCGGGCTGTTCCGATTGGAGCATTCGGCGGCCATTACGGCCAATAGCAATCGTTTTATGCTACTGGAATAGATCTGCATTGTCCCCTAGATCCAAGGTCATTTTTATCGTATCTCGTCTCAGAGGTACATTTTGCTAGCTATTCAATTCTGTACAACTTTAAGTTCTATAATTAAATGATTACAAAATACTATAACTAACTTAAATATTCGACGAAACGATTACGACTAGCAAATAATCATTTTTACTAACAAAATCGATAATGTCATATAAGTGTTCTTTTTAATACAATGTATGTATTTGATATTAAGAAATGTAATGCCTTCAACGCATTCTATAAACTATTAAAACAAAACGCTCTATAATTCACAACTAACACAGCCCTGCACGACATCGACTACAATCCGGAGCAACTGTTTGTAATTGCACTCCGAAATGTGAACAAAGAATCATGAAGCAATGAGGCGCACGTAATGCGCCGTATGATAATTATTTATGTAACAAAACTTCGCCGTGCACGGAATACCGGGTTACGTGTGAGAGGCCGTACATAACAGCCCAATAAATCCAGCCAATTACATCGTGTGGTGCGCAGCGCACGCAACGCTCCTTGCATTTAATTGCAAGCTCCATCGCCCCGGATAATTGCACCAGGTGATGTGCTGCGAGTCCAATCCGGGCTGATTTACTCCTTATAATTAATTAATGATACACGAGACGCCCATATCTGCATTTCCAGCTGACGGTGACGCTCCGGTGAGCTTTCCACGTTCCAATATAGCGCACCGAGTATTCTCAGCGTTTTATTTCTCGATTCAGTCCATTTTTATGCTTCCAATTAGTCCGGAGTGCAGGTTACTATATCTGTATTTTAACAAATATCAGCCGTAGGACGTCCACTGTTGAACTGAGGCCGTATTCATAAATGAGAAGGCAAGTAGGTGTGATGGCAATGCCCCTGCTGATGGATTTTCTGCACACTATTTGGGACATATATACCGCCAACTATCGGCTTCAAGCTTTATCCCAATTGCCTCTTAAACACCTGTGAACCTGGTACTTTTAAACCTGGAGTATTTTTATACTTACAATCCTATACTTTTAATCCTCAACTATGTTTATGTTCAATAATAATCAGTATTCAAGAATACAACAAAAATAAATTCCATATTAGATGTGTGCATGATTACAAAAGCTATAATGTATTGGTAGTAACAGCTGAAGTTTCCAGTCGCGGACATTCATTTATTTCAATTTATAAAGGGATCATTTACCTCCCGTCCTGTCTGATTGATTGTTCTTCTTTGAAAACACTTTAATTCATAACCAATGCACAAGCGACTTGCACCTAGCTATTTGGAAATACATATACATTCCACATATGATTAGTTCAATCTAGGTAATTTATTTGAATAAAAGTAATTATATGAAATACTTTTAGTATAGATATCAATGACCAGATAATTTACCCTATAGTAAAACCATGTCGGTAACCAATGTGTGTAATATTTATCATAAAATCACTTACATACTTGACCTAGCGAAACGTGACAACAAACTACAGTTGAACAAGCAGACTTTACTTAGCTTTCTCCATTAACAGTCACAACAAAAGGTCATTCGCATTCAATCTATTGTAGAGCATAGAATGACGCTTTTAGGTAATCAATTTACGGAACAGACCAGACTTGGATCTCAAATGAGCGCACTCCCCGCTCCATCTACAGAACAAGGAGGTCCTTGTGTTCTCTAAAGAAGACAACATACTATTGCAGTCTACATTAAGACCATTTAACACCCGAGATAACATACTTCCACAAAAAAGACATTTGTAAAGCTACAATGTAATACTATTGTTAGACCTAGCCATAATAAACTAATTTCCTGTATATACGCGTTGAACCAAGTCTACGGAATTTTGGGCAATGAAATCTCCCTAAACTTCTTATAATTTGAAACAACTTATTGTAAAAACAAATTTTATTGCCGCGAAGGATGTAACTTCGTATACAGGAAGTGGTCCCTGCTGTGCAGGCTCGCTCACTTACAAATGTTAAGCAACAATGTTAATCGACAGAAGTCTCCATTGAAAAATATTTGGTGCACGCTCATACTTTACGAAATACGAATCTAAATTCCCTTCGGATAGTTCTGGCTATTTGTTATTGGAATGATACAGGATATATTTTAGACGTCTAATATCCTAACAAACCTTACACACATAATCATACTCAATCCAATGACTATTCATCCTCGAAGGCAGCGCGCGCAGGCCCCGAGTGTCGGTTTACCGCGCGCACTGGAGCACGCCGCGTGCGCAACGATTCGCAGCACTGTCGCAACACTGCGGCCGATGGAATGGCCCGCTAACTCCGAGCGTGCGTGCACCCATATTTTTGCATATCTAAGTTGGAGCAACTCTAAGACCAATCAGTCTTGTATATTTGCTACAATCCGATAGGATATTCGCCATCACGCCAAAATAAAAATAACCATGACAAGGAGATTAATCCACTTTGTGATACAAAATTTCGAAGCATTAGCTTTTATACCAAGACCCTCGTTTAGTGATCTAAAACAGTAAAAGTACCGTATGTGTAAAAGAGTAAGTAAACCTATCAAGGCTGTGACAAAAATTTTCTAAGACAATCCACTTGTATTCTAATATCTTGTTCTAATTACCAAAGTAGAACTAAACACGATGGAACCTGACCTGGCACCTGGCTCACAAACATGGATACAACTTGACTTGAACAATAAAACTTATACTGACTTGCTGCAAAAAGTTTCAAAGATGATTTAAAAAATCATCCCCAGCCTGTAGACACAAGCAAAATCTGATACATATAAATGATAATCAGTTATTTTATTATTAAAATTTGATAAATATAATTTATTATATAACGTTTATGCTTTGTATATATTTGCATGCACATATACGCAAATAAAAGAGCGTGGGAAATATTCTGCACATTGTTCAGGGTTAAACTACTCGGCTTTGACAATGTCCATTCATGAATATCTAATTGTGATGGACGTTTGCCCGCTAACCTGAAACGATGAACCATGAACGATAGCCAGAACAGAGAGCGAGACGACGAATAAATATGACTAAATATAATTTACAATTATACCCGAATGAAACGTTTCGACAAATTCGCATCAGGCTTAATTGAAAAGACAAAGGGTGTCAATTCAGCTGGTTTGGGTCAACGTTACTTATTTCGCTAAACTGATTTCCAAAAGATTTACAGTTATAATATTGTAAGTACAGTGATTATTGCCATGGTATCTGTAAAGTGTAATCTCGCAGCGGCAAGAGCGGGCGGCAGATTACGCAAAATGTGCACAGTGGAGGCCAAGGCAGGCGATAGCGACCGGCCAAAACCGCCAGAGGTCGTCGCACCACTTCCAGCCGACCACGAGAATACCTGCCTACCGCTGCCATTTCGGTGACATACAAAACTCACAAGTGACGTCACCAACATTCGCCAATTTACACCTACTCAAACAAGCGCACAGACGCTCAACTCTAGAGCGAACCAATTGACTGCCGCGAAAATACCACCGACTTTTAACTCCACAAGATTAAACAGTATCATCTATAATCACACATCAGGGCCTGCGAATTAAACCGTCCTATTTACTCGTCCAGCTAAAATTAGAAAGTATTCGAAGAATGGGGAGACTGCGAAATAGGTCTTCATCATAAAATTAAAACTGAAACGAGCGAGCGCTAACGTGTCCGCGTCCATTTTTTACAATCTAGCTCGTGCACAGTCGCGGGGCCGATCGCCGTTCTCACGGACGCCAAATACATTTAGCATTAACAAATGAATAACCCGTTCCTCTATAAATTAAACATAAGACCAGCGACGCTGTCTGGCAACGAAAACTTTGCTAATCGAAAGAAAAAGTATATTATGATCACAAACATTTTATTCTATGTACGAAGAGTCCCCTCTAAATGTAAGGCCGGCAATATTCGAGACATCCAATAAGGCATGCCGAGAGACACTTCAACGTCGTTATGTAAGTGGTTCAAGGCGGTTCATTGGCAGTAGACGGGGTATCGTAACAGACGCGAGCCAGACGCACAAAAAAGTGAAACTTGCGTTTTTTCGTAACACTCCAACAGCCTAAATACTATTGGTCGGCGGCAGTGAGCGCGAGAGCGCGA
>JACJUM010005600.1:1287599-1298263 GCA_020976665.1 Heortia vitessoides
TCCAGCGGCGTCGTCGGCCCGCCGGCCTCCATCGCGCCGCCTGCGGACAATCACTCGGTCACAAGGTCGGCTCCCGACCGCCGGCCGGCCGACAACTATTACATTTTGAAATGTGACCTTGCGAAACTCGAAACTCCTCCCGCCCCTCGACGGACTCGATTGAACCCTGTCCTCCTGTTTCCGTATGAAGTATTTCGAGAACGGTCGGTCGATACGATGAGCTCGACGAAGGCGTCTACGTCTCCCCTCGGAGGAGAAGGTCGGCCGCGGTCTCCGATCGCGCGGACCGGCTGGAGCGGGACTGACCTGCGGTGGTGGGCTGGAAGTACCCGTCGCTGTCGTGCATGTGGTGCGCGTGCTGGTGCTGGTGGTGGTGCGGGTGGTACATCATGTTGGCGGGCAGCTGCTGGAAGTCGGGCGCCGACAGGTACTGCTCGTGGCCCATGCCCTGCAGCCCGCCCAGCTGCGGCTGCATCATGGCGTTCGCCTGTCGGCCGAAACGAACCGTTAGCGAGACCGCGACGGACCGCGCGTCCACAAGGTAACTCTCGGCAGCCGCGCCCGCCGAGCGTGCTTATTGTCCGACTCTCGGGTTGTTTGCGCGGTACGCGTCACGCCACGTGTTGTATCCATTGTTTTGGTCCAGATGTGGGTTTTTCTCGTTTAATGGAAACCCGGCACTACGGTAGGTACCATAAACATCTAGGAAAACCGAAAATATATTTTTGTTTCGATGCAGGATTCGAACCTGTTGGAAGCATCAGATGTCCCCCTATTTCCCAAGAGATGTTTTCTACCACTACACTACGCTATGCGATTAGATTATTACAATTCGGTATGTCTATCTGAAAAATAAAACGTATACGCGTAGGATGGCAGGCCACCGTCACCCTCTTTTATTATAAAAAAATCTTATTATAATAAAATAATAAGAACACAAAAAACAGTGGTAACATTTAACTTTTAAATGTAGAGACAAAGTGTCGAGTGGCTACAGGCGGCTACAGGCGGCTACAGGTGGCTACAGTTCGGCGTCGACTGTCTCCAGCGGTATGTCCGAAGCAATACGACTCGATGCCTTCAACAAGGAGCGTACACTCTCCTAAAACGCAACGCACCTGTGAGTGTCCTGGAGTGGAGGGTGTCTGTGGGCGGTGGTAATCACCTACCATCAAGTGAGACACTTGCTCGTTTGGCCCCTTTTTCCCATAAAAAAGAAAAAAATTAGGTAGAGTTGGCCTCTAAACAGTCGCACCGGAGACGCGCGATGCGCGACTGCACGACCGCGCGACCGCACGACCGCGCGACCGCACGACCGCGCGACCGCACGACCGCGCGACCGCACGACCGCGCGACCGCACAACCGCACGCCTGTGCTACATATCCAAAAGTTATATCTAAACATTTCCGCACGTAACTCTAGAAAATCCCGTTATTTCAAAATAGTGAGCGACGACCGCTTCGGAAGACGCGTGAATTAATTGCATTGCGTGGCTTGCATTTTGCGTGTTTAGTAGAAACTCGCAATCGTATATATGTACTTGGAATTTTGCTCAAGGGTTCCTTTAATAACGCAGGGGTGCAATAAGAGTCCTCTCTTTTTTCGAAAAAGTCACCATTTGAGGGCGGTACCAACTACGGCGGTACGAAGAAAACTTGCTTCTTTAACGATAATATTTTTTGATGTCACGAAACTACGCGGGTGAACCGCGGGCCGATGCTAGTGATATTATAAAGAGAACACGTTGTATTTTTGTGTGTTGGCACGAATAATCTCAAAACTTACTGGACGGATTCCGATAATTCTTTCACCATTTGAATGTTATATTATCGCTGAATGTAGGCTAGGATATGTTTTACTAAATGTCTTAAACTTTTTTAATAAACAATCATAAACCCCCTAACATTTCAATAATATAATCCAAGGTATGAAAAATATTGCCAAAAAATTACTTTTATCGCACGAGCTGTGGATACTATGAATGAACATTACTCAATCTTACAAGTCTATTGACACCGTATCCCCAAGAATGTTCAAATTCGCTCATGTGTGTACTGTACTTCATGAACTAAGATTCGAAGTAAATACTCTCATTATGAAGCTTTTGACAAGTTTAGACCTCCTAATATGTGTAACTGCATCAGCACCATTCAGCGAAAAATATACTTAACTGTAACTTCATTTTGCAGATTCAAAATAAATAGTTCCCGTGAAGCTGTCACGCACCAAAACAATAAATTCAACGAGTAGTTTTTCTATCATATCATTTTTTTGTATTTGAACAGAAGATATTACCTACCGAAACATTTTAAATTCTGGATTGGTTCATGGTACATCGTGGTACATGGTCGTTATCTAAACTATTATTACAAATTATCCACGAGCGCGGGCGCGCAACGTCACTGCGAGGGCGCCAGGACGTCCGCAAGTAAACGGAAAAAACGAACAACGACTTCGTTTCACACTATTAAAATTAGACAAGAATCGAACGGTTCCATTTACAACAAACTAAAGGAACGCGGTAGGATCACAAAGGCCACAACAGCACAACGAGAGACTACTGTGCGCTCCCCACGCGACAACACACCTGCTGCTGCTGCTGTTGTTGTTGTTGTTGTTGTTGCTGTTGTTGTTGCTGTTGCTGCTGTTGCTGCTGTTGCTGCTGCTGCAGCAAGAACTGCTGTTCCTCGGGGCGGATCTTCTTGGGCCGGCCCCTCTTCTTCTTGGGCGGCTGCTCGGCGCCGGGGTCGAGCACGGGCGGCGGGCGCGGCGGGCGCGGCGCGCGCGGCGCGGGCGGCGCGGCCTCGCCGTTCTCAAGTTTCACCTTCTTGGGCCGCCCGCGTTTCTTCTTCAGAGGCACCTCGGTGCCGTCTTCTAGGATTATCGTGTCGCCCGGCTCCGGCTCCATTGTCAGTCTGCGAGGTTTCCACATGTTGTACATTGTCTAGCTTTTATTATTGTTCCTATCAAATCTATATATATGTTATTCTTGTATGTACGACTTTTTTATATTATATTTTATCAAAAAAGAGTATCAGTTCCAACTATGATTAAGTATACTTTGTGTGTAGACATATCTTTCTAAAATCAAAAAGATATCAATCCGTCCGATCGTTACTGTAAGTTTTTAAATAAATATCTACATTTGCGATATGATACAGTTTACGAAATTATAATTTTTAATTTTCTTTCTTAAATTAGTTTAATCTTAAATATTTAGGAATATTTTCTTCTGTACATAATAATGTTTTTTATGCGTTTGCAAAGTGACGAGTTATTAGGTTATAGGTTCGAGTCTGAGTTTCGGCCTTCCCATAAGTATATTATCTTAAAACTTCAATATACGTGTTTTCTAATCCACGTGGTTTTAAATAAGATAACAAAACAATCCAGAGAACAAGATATATTTTGAGAGAATAAAACACGGAACACGGCGAAGGGGGACCTCTCGGTGCAACAATTGCACACCTGCGCACGCTGGTGCCACCGAACTTGCGCGCGTGTGCCCCTGAGCGAGCGAACGAGCGCACGCGAGCACGAGCACACGTGAGCAGGAGCGCACGAGAGCACGAGCGCACGAGATCACGAGCGCACGGGAGCACGAGAGCAGAAGCGCACAAGCGCACCAGAGCACGAGCGCACGAGCACAAAAGCGCACGAGAGCATGAGCGCACGAGCACACAAGCGCACGAGCACACAAGCGCACGAGAGTACGAGCGCACGAGAGCATGAGCGCAGGAGCACATAAGCGTACGAGAGTACGAGCGCACGCGAGCACGAGCGCAGGAGCGCGCGAGAGCAGGAGTGCAGGAGCGCACGAGAGCACGAGCGCACGAGAGCACGAGAGCAGGAGCGCACCAGCGCACGAGAGCACGAGCGCACGAGCACACAAGCGCACGAGAGTACGAGCACACGAGCGTACGAGAGCATGAGCGCACGAGCGCACGAGCACACGCACCTCTATAAAATTTATTGTTAAAGTTAGTAAAGAAATATGCTTGATTTTTCTTGGTAGTAAATATTAACAAATAGAAGGTGACAGGTATTTATTGATCGTCTCGTGTCGAGTTATCACTTTCTGTTTGTATCTTAACGAAAGTTCCGACCGACACCAAAAAGTATTTAATTAAAAAAGCGATACCGCAAAGATCCCGATTAGGGTTGTAATTAAATTCGTATCAAATTGCCAAAAGGTATGAGTGCTATTTACTAGCATTCTAAATAAGAACTAAAATAAAAACAAAACAATATAATTTTGCAATTTTTACAACCCTAATAGCAGCGCGACTCTCGTGATGATCAAGTTACGATAACGTAGGTTTGCCATCGAATTATCTTAACGGGGTGATACTAAAATGCTGCAGATTGACCTGTGCATTTGAAGTGGAATATCAATAATAAGCCATAAAATTATACGCCTCCAAGTTAATTTCAGCGCGCCGCGAAACGGTCCGGCGGACCGCGCGCGAAGCGTTCTCCTCGCCGCGATTGTCTCGTCACTTTTAGCAAAACCGAGGATCGGTCCGTTGACGTCGACATCGGTACACCGGCACCTCGGAGGGCGGAGGTCGGATGGCAAGCCTACGCGCCGCGGCCCGAACATCACGCGGCATAAGTCACCTGTGCGGGGAGCGATACCTGCGTATCTCCATCTCCTCTTGCGGGCGGCGCGACGTGTTGTCGGGGAACACCAGCTCGGCCTCTTCCACGTGCGGCACGAGCCCGTTCAGGTAGTCGCGGAACTTCTTCAGCGCCGCGTAGAACGGCACCTTGTCGGCCGCGCGCGGCAGCTGCGCGCACCGCGCCGACGACGACGGCATCACCCACATGTACTGCGCACACACACCCCGTGTACTCTAGACGTGCTCTACCCCGCCCGACACCGCCACCGCCTCCACCACCACCACCACCGCGCGCCTCCACAGGCCGACACTCCGAAGACAGTAAACTATTAGTTTAATTGTCTGAATATGCAACCGAAACACGTTGTTCGCCCGCCGGTGGATACGCCCGCGTGGTGGGACACCGTGTGGTGGGACATCGTGTGGTGGGACGTCGTGTGGTGACCCTATTGCTTGGAATTGATTGTGTTCATATCACATGAAAACTAACATCCCATATCAGTGGTTTTGCGCGGACCGCCGATAACTGACTGGTGCTCCGCTCGAGGCCTATTTATTTTTAGACAACACTTCTCGAAACGTGCCGTCTGATCAAAAATATATTTTCAAATCTTGAAAACTTTTCAATCTTATATATATTTCTTCAATGATGGGTACTGAGTCGTTATAGTTTTGATGTGAGCGATCTTATTGTATGGGTTTGTTACCTCATGATATTATGACATGAATATATTAAACTTGCTAGTGTAACATGGACTCGACAATTCAACTACATTTTAGGTAAAATTGCTATTTTGCTTCAAATACAAGGTAAATTCTTTCGATAAGAATTTGTATCCACCCATTGTAAAATGGTTCTATGTTTAGAAGGACCAAAGTTTTTCGGAATGAGATTCACGTCCTCGATTGACCATAAATGATACAGAGATCAGCCATATATTGATAAACTACAATAACCTCTCGCTGGGTCCCGCCTCGTATGATGCCATATCGAACAACTAGTGAACTGGGGACGGTGTCAGCAACTCGTGAAACTAGCCAACTTATTATGCTGGCCCTTTGTTTTTGAGAAATCAGGAACAATCAAACGCCAGCGTAAAGCCTAAAACTTATCCAAATTTCAGCTGTTAAAGGAATCAAACCCGTGGTCTGCGCGGCTAAACAAACACTCGTAAACCTACACGACTGTAACAATCATCAAACAACTCACAGTATTAGTCCCGGCAATGGTGTCGGGCTGTTTCCCGAAGCAAAAGTCTTTTTTCCCGGAGAACACCTCGTAGATGAGCTTCCCGTTGAAGACCGCTACCTTGGGCCGGAAGGTCTGTAGCTTCTCCAGTAGGATGGCAGAGCCCTCCTTGATCTCGCGTCGCGTCAGATCCGCCGATCCCTTGGTCGCGCGCGGGACCATGTTCGTGAAACCGATGCCGAAGTTCAGGAGCTGAGGAGCGGAGGCGTCGGAAGAAAATCTTAGGTAGTGCTTTGAATTTTTATGTCACATAGGTTACTCTACTGCCTATAATCTATAACCGAGCGAACTGTTTTTTTTATTTAGAGGCTAGTTGACAAAATGAGAATTTAGCGTTGCTTTTCAGTATTATTTTACATCCTCCAGATACCATATAGGTACCACTGAACAGGTATGTATAGCGGCGCGTCACAGCGTGTAGACAACAGGCGAAGTTCGACGGCGAGGGGGCAGCGGCCGCGGGCGCTGCTGCACCACGCTCGGGTGGATTTAGTTCGGAAGTTCCGGGCGCGGCGCCCGCGCGCCCGCCCACCGATCTGCATTTAAAACAGCGATTACGTCAGAGGCTCTCGTTACAGCGAAAACTTGATTCCAATTGGGGTCTTTCGAGTGCAACCGAATGTTAATGGCATTTTTAGATCACTCTTGCGTCACGTTTATCACTTTTGAATATTGCACACGGGCAAGCATATACGCTAAATACTGATATTACACTGGCTAGTTATGATTTCATTCTGCATAATAGTGCACCCGACATCAAAAGAACCCAACGAGGTACTGGCCGATGGCAGTATATCCATTCGATACAGTGTAGCTACAATGCAACAGGGTAGGTTTAAGCAGCAGCATCCCCATTGCGACCCTGTGCTCGACTTACCATCACACATGTGAAGCGTGGCAATTAGAGGGCGGAATCCCTCTTTCACGTCGCACGTTGTCCTACGGCTCGGCTGACATGATGACGATGATATACTTTTTGATAACGTTTTTAGTAAATAAAGTGAGTTATCAACATGCGTATGGACGAGTTGCCGGCAAACCGGTCGTGGGTCATTTAATACCCTAACAACAATAGTTAATTATGAATGAATACAACGAATAATACGAAATGAGATGTTCCACAGAGTCAGGTGGTTGCTAGCCTACTCTGCCATCAATTCCTAGCTTCATTGGCTGAAACATGTCTCTAGAGCAAGCAGGTGGTCGTGTGTAGACCGTGTGTCGGAAGCAATATTGTTAGTGCTGTGCAGTATTATGTAAATCACTTCTGGTGTTACCAGCAGTTACTATATGTGTAGATGTCGCCACAAGACAGTCGCCAGTCGCACTCCAGTCTCGAGGTACAAGCAGCAGTATGAGCGGCGCGAGCAGAGTCCATGACTCACCTTGTAGTCCTCGTCGGCGCTCATCTGTTCGCGCGTGAGGCCGGACAGGTAGAGACACTTCCAGAAGTGGTTGCCGGGCCCCGCGTAGTGGTGCCCCTTGTACGCCGCGAACAGACCCGGGTTGATGCCGATCTGTAAGGGAGGGACTGGTTATTATCACATGTTTTAGGTGCGCTGGGACGGAACACAGCCTATATACATCTTTATATACATATTGCGAACTAGCGGACACTAATATTATGAATACAAAATGTTCTGTCTTTTTGTCAATTTCAAACGACTGATCAGTGAGACTCACAAATATACTAATTAAATACATACATTTAACACCCAGACATAGAACAAACATAATATAATTATATAAATATTTGTCCTGTGCGGGGATCGAACCCACGACCTTTGGCGCACAAGACAGGATAACTACCACCTGCGCCGTCAAGCCCGTCAATTAAATGTTGTAAAATGTATGTTGTTTGAATGTAGGGATCATACCTATATACTATAACTAGAGCTAAGTTTCCACCGAGCAGCGCCGCGTGAGAGGCCTGGCCTCAACATAAATGAGCGAGACTCAAAGAAGGTTCTGAATTGTCATTTCTTCCAATAAGTAAATCTAGTGTTTACGTTACTAATGCACTACAAACAAACGCTACAACTTAATTTATTTGTGAATATTAATAATTTCGGAGTGAACGTACACTTGCCGCAAAATGTTATTTATGTGCACTGGAATAAATTAATATTAAGATTAATCTCTTTTAAATGGCTTAATTACTTTAATCGACGCTTTTAAATGTGCAACAAATGAATACAACAAATTACGCTTATATTAACATATAAGGAATATAATATAATATTTTACTGTATTGTAGAATACAGAAGTGGTAGCGACTGTTCCAATGTGACTAAACATTGTATTCGTAGAAACGATGGCTACGCATAGAATAATAATGTGACAAACATTTTGTTATACAATATTTTGTGTGGACGGCCGATTTGTTTAGAGAAAGAGCGCGTTGGCTTTATGGGACTTCTATCTACGTCCAGCAGAGGACGTTATGCACCAGATATCATGACCATTTAGAGGTCAGCTCACATACGCGAGTGTAATCGTCAATAAGTACTACACGCTGCTATTCTTGTGCGCCAAAGGTCATGGGTTCGATTCGATTCGATTCCGATTTTTCTCGGAGTCAGTACAATGTATAAGATATTGTGGATTATTTATATAATTTAATATTTATTAAAACCTATGGTACCACGAAAACTCGGACCCCTAATTAAATATTTTTATGTTTGCTCGAGAATCGAACGTCGAACGTGGATATTTAGCATTCATAAGACTCCACTAATGCAAGTTGCAATTGTCAAGTGCTGTCAAGCAACTACATAACATGTTTTATGTCATAACATGTTGTATGTTATAAAATATCACCTATATTTATTACGGTATTTATAAATTATAATGTTATAATATAATGTTTAGTATTACAATAATTTAATAATGTATTACTTACTCTTGGCCTTAAAACGCGGGTTATAGAACTTTTTTCGTCGGACGTTTCGGTTACTTTACGGCAACTATTCTTAAGATTGACAAAAGATGTAGTCAATCTCAGGAACTCACGTTTTCAAGTCGTTAATAAGTAGTTTTATTGTGAGTAGTAGAAGCGTAAATGTTGAAAAGTATAATAAATAATGTTTAAATGTATTTTGTCTAATATGGGTGTGTGGTGTCCGCAACAAACTTGTCGACTAGTAGTTTCTATGGAGCTGCCTGCAATGACCGATCTGGTTTTACATGAGAAGGCTAAGTTGCCTTATTTTTTAACTGCGTTGCGCATCTTGGTCTAGTATATACATTGAATTAAAAAGCTGATGTGATTGTTGGCATTTATACGAAACGAACACTTGAATTTTATTTTACTATATGATTGGTGTTTAATCAAATGAAGTGCACTTCTTAGACATACCGCCGCCTACAACAAAAGGCACAGGTACATTTCACAAACAACAACAGTGCGATAATATCTTCTCGTTACAGCTAAGAAGTACTGGAGTGTTAGCTGCCAGAAATAATACAATTTTAATAATTTCAGACTATAATCCAGCCGCCTGCGGCGGACATCACGAAATGACACAATTGTATTAAGGAAAAGGTGATTTAATTTCCTTTCTAGATACGATTTTCCTTCTATAATTTATTGCATTTAATACAATAAACACCGTCAGTATGTGATTTCTGGCCTTGGTGATAATTTATTTACAGGCTAAAGTTTAACAACACTCATTCTGTGCACGGTTGCATGGTAACTGAAAATATCATTGCGTATATGAAACAACGTACCGCTTGTCTGTCTGACTGAACGCAAAAACCAAAAAATGTGACAAATCGATTTTCGTACAGAATAGGGTAATATTTGATGAAATATTTGATGTGTAGATAAGATAAAACATGACGATGATTGTTAAAAGTGCAGAAAAACGCTGCAGCTTTTTAGAAAGGCTGATACGTGGACTGTGCCCATTTGTGGTCTGCTTTAAAAAAGGTGACTCTTACAGTACAGTTGCTCAATGACAGTGTGCACAGGTTTTGTGTCGGCAGAACATAGCACTAGATAGGCGGTTAATTGATCGACTGACGTTGACACCACGTTGCATCATTTGTGAGGATGTACGAATCCTGCTGGAGAATGATTTATTCATGTTTCGTGTAAATTGGCTGAAGTGTGAAGATAATTTTTAAACATATCTTGCCGCTAGCAGCATCCCCGTCGCAAAAGCTGCGCTCTGCGCTTGTCAACAGGCTTGCCCAGCGCGGCAATTATAGACCTCCTTTCTTGGAGAGGCCTATGTCCAGCAGTGGACTTACAATGGCTGGTACGATGATATCGGAAGAAATCATGTCTGGGAGCTTTATCCAAAGCGAGATCCATTCTCAGCAGTGAGTGGATCTCGCTTCAGATAAAAGATATAAAGTAACCTTACACAAAAAGAGTTTTGACACCTCTGTTGAAGTGTAAAAGCTCTTTTTATTGGAAGCAATTTTGACGAAATCAACTCCATCAGGACTCGAACCCACATCATTATCCACCCGCACCCATAGTGTTATTTATACAGAGTGAGTGCGGTTTCGTGTAATGAAGTATGCTACGCGTGCTAACGGCTAGTGTATGGAGCGCGATCATACTCACAATGATGATGTCCAGGTTTTCGGCGAGGTGGTCGGGCAGCGTGCGGCGCGCCACCTCCTCCTCGCTCATGCCGTTGAACCGGTCGTGCTTCTTGCGCTCCTTCACCGGCCGCACCATCGCGCCGTCCAGCACACCGTCCGCCTTTATCTCCATTCTGTGCCATACGAATATGTGCCTCAGTCTTAGTACATACAGTGAAGGTGGAATTCTGTT
>JACJUM010005600.1:1298663-1351999 GCA_020976665.1 Heortia vitessoides
TTTAATGACAAGTTACAAATAACTAATAAATTTAAACACCTTCGTTTCTTACAATAATCGTCCTTGGGATCGATAATTAACAGGAAAACAACGGTTAGTTTTAACAAGATTTTGTATTTATTTATCATTGTTAATTGCAATATAAAATTATTGTTCACAAAGCACTAGAGGCCGTTTGGATATTATGTCACGTCAAATATATTTATAAAGTTTAGTATTTTGGGTTCTTCAACATACATGTGACTGACAGGCACAGTACTCCACAAAAAAATTGCGACTTTTGCCCATAATTGACGCGCTGGGCATGCGTGGTGATAATCTACAGGAGGTGCAGAAGTACCTCGTGATGATTTATTCGCCTATTCATCACGCCATCTATCTGTGCCGGTATCACTCCCCGGCTCGCCTCTCACGAAACCGATCACAGAGGGAGGTATTTGTATGCTGGAGCGCCCCACGGCTCAAAGAAATTCTTTGAAATATGTTACATATGGTTTATATAAATTCTCTGAAATTTTAGGACTATGTATTTTATTATATTTTGCAAACATGTTGAAAAAAATATGGCAATTTGGAGCTTTATCCGGACCGAAGCAAGGGCGGGTGACTAGCTCCTATAGTGAAAGAGTTCGTATGTTATGGGCACGACGGGCAGAGTGCGCGTGAAGACAGAATCAGTAGCTCACGGTTACGGCTGTGTATCCCCAGAGGCGGGCCGAGGTCCTGTACGTGAACATATCTGCATTTTGCTATGTACTTGTAAAGGTCCTGGTTAAGGTGAGGGCTATAAAGAGATAGTGAGATGCGAGTCTGATCACCGCACGTATTTACTATAATAGCTGTTTGTATTATTTTGTATTACGAGGGTTTCACGTAGCATTATTTGAACTTAACAAGCAAATTTCACAAAGAATAGTGATAATTTCTTATAGATACATATAAATTGTTGTAATTAACCGTCGCATTTAATAGCCATTTAAACAAGAGTTAGTTCAGGGTCGCCGCCGACTTAAAGAATAGTTTAACTTATTCGGAGAGGTAAAACATAATAGAGGAATGGTGAGGAATTTCCTGAACTCGACAAAAGGCACAATAAGAAGGAAAATAAGAGCACCTAATTTGAGTATATCCTTTCCACGATTATATTATTATTTACGCATAACCCAAAACACAAATAAGTAATTGTATAATTAATGGATCTATCAACGCACTGCCGAACAACGCAGCTATAGAGTCTAGAAAACTAAAAGATTATGTTTACATTTAGGAGCTTAGATCAGCTCTGAGTATGTTCAATGGACCATACGGTTCCGGCTGTTTGGAATATTATCTCCCTCTGTTCCAGGAGACATTTGAAGTAACCTAAGTAGCGGGACCGACAAAACTCCCGTCGTTTTGTAATTTCCAGTAGCCCATGTCCGAAAGCGTGGACGTTTGACTAGAAAAATAATATCTCTCATAATGAAAAATAATTTGCCGTTGGGCACCATGCGTGGCCCAATTATTTAGGAAAATTCTTCCATTATTGCGGAGCCCTATGTTCAGCAACGAACGTTCCAAGGCAATGGTGATCACAAATAAAGACAGGAATTGGTGATGGAAGGTACAAAAACTCAGGGATAAGGCCAATGAATATTATTATTTTCTTTATCGGAATTACCCCTACAAGAGCAATTTACTATTTGCAGTAAAATATATTTTGGTAGAACAGAAGCTGCGGGACTCTGCTAGCAATTTTAATAAATTTATAAATACGAAAGTTTCTTGGGGCTAAACGGGTTTGGTAGAAACGATTACACAGAAATATATATATATAATTGAAATAGCAGGTCAATTCTTATCACGGAATAAATAGTATTTATAGTACAGTTCTGCACTCAGGTTGATCAGCGTCTAAAACAGATAAAAAAATTCCACGTGAGCAGAGTCACGAGAAAGACATAGTAATACTCGTATAAAAGGGATTTATCTAAATCCACAACTCGTTCATTTAGTTCATTTATGTACTTGAATAAAACACATTTTAATTCTATCTTAAACCATTATATTAAGACTAAGCAATTCACACTTGACATATGAACGCTAATTATTTAGCATATTTACAAACAAAGTATATAGCAAGGTTATTTGGAGGTAGAGTAGGAATAAGGTAAATAAATTGCGCCACAATTAACCACTTTTATAAAGTAAACAACAAAATGAGTACAAAAGTGCGGCAAAAAATGCGAGATTTGGATCTGTTGAAAGTAAGACACGTCGTACGTAGCGTTACCAACTAATTAATTGAAGTGACCTGCGCAAATAAGAACAGCCTCCAAGGCTGCGTTGCTTTCACGGTGCGGCGCGCTCGCACTCTGCCGCCGCCGCCACCTGCGCCACACGCTATCGTCCAAGGCTGCTTGCTTCCACCCACGGCGCGTGAGCCATCTCTATTTCATTACCACATCTCAATCAATACCATTACCATATTGAAACCGATTAGGACTTTAAAATCATTAGACCAAATCATATTTCTTGTCTCAAAATAATATAATAAATCTCAAGTCTACGTTTGAAATATCTTTTCTTTAAAATTACCAGCCGGATTGGAAATGTTTTCGCTTTTATTGACCAATTTGAGCCATGAGGTTCCGCCAGAGAAGAATAGTGCCTCCCCCTGTAGCAGGTGTCGTAAGAGGCGACTTAGGTACCGGAACCGACAGATGGCTGTATATCCATCCAAAATAGTGCAGCTCAAGTGCACAGGGCGGTATGGGCAGCAACATCACCGTCGCGAAAGCTGCGCTCTGCGATTGTCAACACGCTTGCCCAGCGCGGCAATTATGGGCAAAATTCCCCCTTTCTTGTGCAGGCCTATGTCCATCAGTGGGCTTTCAATGGCTGGTATGATGATGATGCGACCAGTTTGTAAAGATAGTTCGGCCAATGCTGAAGCAAGCTCTCCCCTGGCGAACTTTGTCGATGATATTTGTGGGATTCAACATCGCACGACTATACCCTGAATGTATGATCTAAAAGAAGAAAGAGCAGAGACAGGACTAGGTAATTTTAAAGTGAATGATAGGTGAAATTGCGTCAGTAGCTATTTTATATGGATGGAGTGTCAAGTAATCGACCGATAAATAAGTTAAAGCCCGCACCACGTGCGTTTACACGGCTCGGCGGCGGCGGCGGCGGCTCAGGCGCGCGGGCTTGGATCAAATATCACCAAGTTAGAGATAATTTCGACTTTAGTACGTAGTCGTGTGCCAGTTAGGAGTGAAAACGTTTCGATTCCACCTTGATCCGATTATTTCTGGGATTTTTGGCTAGCGATAGTGCGGACTACGGTTCCGGTACCGAAATACACGCGACGACGTAAACATTGCGCACCACCGTGCCACCGCTCCTCTCGGCCGCACTCGCCCGACCTAGCCGCCGGCTGGCCCAAGAAAGCTGTTGCATAAAGCGGCGCACTTTCCCGCACATGCACGGCGACCGGCGACCGGCGACCGCCGCCGCCATTTGTCACACGATAGACATAAACTCGGCCGCCATTAACCTTCTTCTCGTTTTTATAGCGAAACAGCTGAGTCGTACGCGCGAAACCCGTTTGCCCCGATCCCGGAGGCGCGCAGCAAAACATAAAAAATGTCTGCGATATCTCCGCGTCTAAACGAACCGCATCGCCCAGGCTATTTTTTGCCGTCATAATTGCTAGGCTTACAATATTTTAATCGACCGTGAAACCGCCCGTGAAGCCGGGCGTTATCATTTATCCTGAAATACGTTATACAATTAAACGTCCATCAAATATGTAATAAATTTTAAAGTGGCAAGTGAAAATAATTCGTTTGTGCTAATTGCGTTAGGTTGGCGATCGGTGCGTTTTTTGCCGGAGAATGTCGCCGGCGCCCGCGTCCGTCCGCGGCGATGCATGCGCCGCACATTTATTACAACTAATTGTGCGATCATCGAGAGGGGTCGACGACCCGCCGAAGGCCGCGCCCGCCACAGCATCCCTTGGTCTGCCGGCGGCGGCAGCCAGCTCCGATACGAGCCATCATGAACATATTAATAAACCGCTATTTGGAAGCACTCGATTCGAGCCCATTCGGCTGTGCTGGAAAAATTTAGACCTGTGACGTCATCCATGACGTCTATTACTTCCAGTACTACATATGCCTTTGTCATAATGCCAATAATATTGCTATTATATAAATTACGAAAAGTTACAACTAGGATTTCACTAAAATTTAAGTTCACCTCCAATTATTATTATCAGTAATATTAATAGGCGCTACAATGTTCACTAGCAATTACTGGGATACTAGAATAGCAATTGCTCGCTGGAATATCATCAACTCGGGTTCAACGAAAATATGAAATTAAATGATTAATGTTGCTGATTTTCTGTAGTTGGAGATTACTTTTCTCTATTTTTAAACAAACATAATTCGCTCAAATCATTGATTATATAGACGTAAATACGGAATCAAAAATTTATTACATCTTGCACAAGCCAGTACTATAGATAAAAACCATCTGGAGAACTGCTGGACTAAGACTGAGATAGGTTTTGCAGGACTTTTACTATCCTAGTTTTGTGAGAATGTATCCCCGCTCTTGTTGTAATTCTGCGGGCATAAGAAGCTGGCTAATGACAGTTTTCGGTAAGTACAAAAATATTAACATTTATATAAACAATTTAAATAAATAACAAACAATGTTTCTAACGTAAAAACTGCCTGTTGGCCTTTCGGTCTATGATACTAGTTGTCAAATAAACAGCCAAATCACCGGAAATGCTGAAAAGGTAAGTGGATAACAACTTAAGTTGTAATACTTTAGTTTGTTATTAAATTATATATTTCTAATATTAATATTTAAAACGACTGTAAGATTTTTTATGTTATGAAAAAATATGCAAACTCTGTTGTCTGTTGACAACTAAACTATAGGCTACTTTAATCCTGGGAAAGTTTCCACCGCACGAGACGACGTGAGGTATACATAAAGGACTAGCAGACATTTAGTGACGGACCCGACGTCGCATTCGATAGTGCTCCTATCTTTTGCATCAAGAGTCGTGGGTTCGATCCCCACCCAGGAGAAACATATATGACGAACTATTGAGGACTTTACTTTATATCTAATTCCTGAGGAACTCTTGTTAGTAATCAATGACAAATGACAGCTAAACTGCGCAAAAAGTCGTACCGATACTACAGAATAAACTAAAGACAGATCTATCCTAAGGGAATATATTTTTGGTATAAAGAAATTACTCCAGACTATTAATAATCTTTGCCAAATTTCATCCGGAAATGTTCATCTGTTGCGACGTGAAAGTGTAATAAACACGCTTCACACTTACAAACTTCGCTTTTGTAATATTAGAAAGGATTATTTTGTATTATTAGAAAGGTTTGTTTTGTATCTGGGTGTTAAATATGTTTTCAGGTTAATATCTATATCTCTCTGTTGTCCGATGTTTAAAACACAATCACTTTAAGCCACTTATCTCGGCGTCAGGTTGAACTTTTTTATATTATATGCTACAGCTTGTCTTGAAGTATTTGGTGACTGCCTGCACACACTTGCGATATCGCACGGATATCACGAGACTATCGCCGACCTTGGAAGCTAAGGATAGCGCCAACTCGGCCGTCTTGGACGGCCTTGAAAGGGGTCTATTATGATAGGGGAATATGAAACTAATTACATTCATAATTATATTATAAATGCTGTGAGCTACCGCAAAGTAGATATATCGGCCCGAAACAAACGCAACAGGACGGGGATCGGCAGCGGCAATCCCGTCGCGAAGCCAGCTCGCGCTTGCCTAGGGTGACCTCTGTCCAGCAGTGGACGTCTCCGGTTGTTATGACGATGATTATACATGCGAAAATGTACCGGTCTCTTTGCCGGGGACTTTCATGAATATATAATAATAATATACGACCAGGAATAGACTCGCGCGCGCGCCTATTCCTGAAATTAAGGGAGGTCCGCACAGGCGCAGTCCCGGGTAGAAAGCTAGTCAATACATATCAATAAAATTGGAGTGTCTGTTTGTAATATTAATATAATTGCTTTTTGTAATATTGATATTTTGCTATTTGTCCGTAACTTAGGCTATATAACATCACGCTCCGATTAATGGAGGCCGAGCATCAACCAACAAACTGGTTGGGGTTCTCTCGTTAAGAATCTGGTTCCAAAGGCGAAAAATATAGCTTTAGAGAGCTTTCCTTGCGTGCGCTGATTAAACGGTTGAACTTACGCAAGAATAATGTATCAGATATTTTTTTTCCTTTTATGCTGCCCCAGGTCACTATTCCATGCGGACGAAGTCGCGGGTATAGCTAGTCGATAATAAATCTAGATGACATACAGTGAGAATATTACTTCCCAGTCAAAAACGAATTTGATGCAATGGAATTATTAGTTTATTGGCAAATTTTCCTCATCAAACACAATAGCCGGATACAAAATTAGACCATTGCTATGCAATGCTCGGCCGTATGATTACATTAAGGCAGCTGACATAATTGAAGCTGTCGGTTATTAATACTACCTGAAGGAGGAACAAAGCCAGCATTTATTCAAATATCAAATACAAGTCCGTTGTTGCTGCTGGCTCTTGGACAAAATTTCCATTAATTATTTTTCTAAGGTGAAACTATCCCAAGTTACTTTTTATAACATTAGCCCACTGCCTGCAAAATATACCTGTATCAACATCGGTGCACCCCGTTTAAGAAGAGACTAGCCAAAAGACAGTCAGTCAAATTTAGAAAAAGAGTATTTTTATATAAATATACCGTATTAACTTGAATTTGCTCAAAAAAGCGTTCTTTGATAATTTTAATGATATGGATACATGTAACCATACAAATGTTCACCGAAAAGAGTATTGGCACATAAATAAATCAAAACACAATAAGCACCAAATATATAAAACAATACAAACACTTATGTTTGAATCGGCGGCGGTACACCTACGGATCGCTCGTCATGTTTTTTCTTATATCCTTTTGCCAGTTTTGCCAAATGGCACAAATCCAAACTTCGCTACTAATAATTCCCACACAGAAATACCCAACAGCATTGCATGATCGCACAGGGAACCGAATCCTGGACCTACGCTACGCAGTTTTGGTACCACACCCTGTGTCCAGTAGCGGACGTCCCTCAGCTGGTATAAAGCAGACATAGTGTTAGGAAATATCGTGTGCTTTAGTGGCGACATCTCACATTAGAGACGCTCATATTACCGTTTATTTTACAATTCAGTTTCTTATCGAACAGTGAAAATGTTAAATCACTTATCCCCGATACTTATACCGATGTTGTATTCCTGTTGAACACGCCGACTTCTATAATTAGAGCAATCAACTATCTCGTGGGATTACACAGACCCACCCAAACGATAATGTTCCCATTTGCAGCTCATTAAGTGGTATTAAAATAATATAGTGCACCAAAACAAAACTTTGAATTTCGCCAGTTATTTTAACAGTTATGGCTTATCTATTTCTCTTAAATTAATCTTTTATTACAGTTAGTTTTGCCGTAATCTTAGATAAATCTCTACGATCAAGGCAAGACTTCTTATGATCCACATCAGCCTATATGTTTCGTATAGATGAAGGGAAGTTAAGATCTTAGGCACTGAAAAGCTTTATTCACTTCTGATGCTTTAAAACCAGTACATTCGAAACAAAACGTATGTTGAGGGTTCTACAGTACCTTTAGGTATATTTCGTAATTGTTATCTAATCCTGGGTACAGCTAGGAGTTACTTGAGTTAAAGTACGAAGACTGTACGATACTGGGTGGAGGCGGGCTCGGCAGAAATCGAATACGAAGAAACAGGTGCATTCGCAGATAGATACAGGCGTAACGCATTTTCACAATGTATGGCCGATATATGTATGCCTTTTTCTTTTTGTTTTTTTTTTGAAACTGCGTACGTTCCTGCGTCTCTAATGTATGCATTATAGTGTGGCGGGGACGTCAGTTATCAGATCTTGCGCAAATTACATTCAATCTATCGGTAGTTTGTTAAGCATTTTCAAAGGAGGTAGTCGACTGTAATTAGCGTCAGTATTAATGCAACTTGTTTTTGCTTAGTGGCGTGCGATTGGTTACGAGTGCGGAACACAATTCGTCGTATTCGATTGTAAAGCAACTATGAGGCGAGGAATGATAGAAATTAGTAAGTAATTCTATTTTTACTCATAACTGTACCACTATCATTTGTACAATTAGACAGGCTGAAATCAATGCGGAGCTGGACTAGATAAGATATAGAATAGCAAAATTCATCATTTGCTGCAGGCTAGTTAACGAATGCTTCATAAAGTAGGATGCGAGAGATCCTCGCGAGCGTGGAGCGGCGGGCGGCGGGCGGCGGGCGGCGGGCGGCGGGCGGAGGCGCAGGGGTTCCGTGGTAAGTGGGTCGGTGCGGGCGCTAATTCGGGCGCGGGGTCGGCGGCCGCACGCACTAATTGTGTCACCGCGCTGCACCGCCGGCCGCGCGCCCGCTGCTTCACACCTTCGCCGCCACTTCGTATCATGCCCACAATACACAACCCCCATACCTCAATTGGACCAATTGAACCGAAACTAAACAAAACAAATATCTACTTGTAACATTTTAATAAACAAATGCTCAAATTATAATCCCGAACCAAAACATGTTATGAGAGTCCGATTAACGGAACTGAAAAAACAGCGCACATTGTAACGTCATTGAACGTTCTAACAGTGCTTAAGTCATTTTTGATCATTTGTAAATTATGTCTTAAAATTAAACATGAAATATTTATATTGATTAATATTAGTCGTTAAGACAAACCATAATTAGGTCGAATCTAGTCAATAACTACTACTACTGTGCATAGAGTGAGCGGAAAGCGGCGCAGGTGTGCCCGCGGCCTTAGGTGGGATCCGTGCGGGTGTTTGGTCGCAGCCCACGTGAGCGGCGCCGAGTGCGAGCGCCGAGCGGCGTGGCGTGGCGCAGTTTTTGCCCAGAGATCGATACGCCAACACACTAATTAACTAAATACATACAACCGAGAAACTGGCCAATGTAAAAGGCCATCGAAGTCGCACCTAGCTCCCGCACTGCATGTTCTGTGGCTTCTGGGCGCGAGTGTACCTCCCGATTTTATCGTCATTTCAGCGCGATTAAAATAATTAATCACTCAGTGCGGTTTAGCATAATGGTAATGATTTTTCAGTCCCAATTTGATGAAAAACGTACTACAGTCAGCTGGCGCTGTCAATCTTGCCCACGCTCGATCCATTCCGCGTGGCGTTGAGGAACTAGATCATTCTTATTTGGGTTGCTTCAAGCGCACATGGTAGTCGCACTAACTCATTTACCCATCTATTGATTAACAATTCTATGTAGCTGTTATTTTCTGCAATATTGGGGGGTTGCATTTCTAATAAATTGGTAGCTTTGATACCCGGTGATGGGCGGGCGAGCTGGCGGTGGCGTGTGAGCGGTGCGAGTTTTTACTGTCACCAAGATGGATAAATCTCGAGGCGCTGTCACGGTCGGCCGCGAGCGTTGACTTTCCACTGTCGTTAACGAAACAATTAGCCCGACAGTTACGCGCGCGCGCACCGCCACCTTTCAAGCCGCCAATGATCCTCTAACTTCGCCATTCAATCATTCAATGCATTCACTCATTTATTTCTCATCAAAGCCTGCAGATTACTCGTGTCCGTTATATTATCGTGCCTTATTCAGTTTTTAGATTGCAAAAATAAATAGAAAAATGTGTTACCCTCCACAGAAATCTTCGAGTAAATAAAACATTTGAAACTTTTACGATTTCGGTCAGCGCTGGAAATATCCACGATTTGAATCGAGCATTTCTCACGGTTGGCAAAAAGACGAGGGTCAAATCAACAGCCGGCAGAATCGACTTTTTTCCTATTGGAGCAAATATATTTCAAAACGGGAAATTGTAACAATTAGTTAGATCTGTCGTTTTGATACATTTGATGGAATCACGTTCGCAGGTGATTGCACTAACATTATGAACTTCGGGTACCGCGTTGTTCACATTTTGTAGGAACGGTATCCGCGGCCGACGCAGCTTCGGTCGCGTCACAATTCTTTCTAGAAAGACCACAAGAGCATTTTTGCTATCTATTTTTTAATCAAATAATAACCCGAATTGGATCAGGGATAAGTCATGTGTAAATCAATAGTCACTTCAATGAAGCATAAGATAGGTTGAAAATTATCATGGCGAGATTACTCATGAACTCTGGTTTAGGCGAGCGAGATTGTAATGAATTTGTCATTGTAATAGAACGTGCCTGCAAAGTGGAGGCGATGCACCGCCTGAAATGGAGCGTTATCTGTTGCCGACACATGTAATTACCTCTTCAATATTCAACTCCTTAATTCTAGACTGTTGCCATGTATATATGTGAGTACATCAACTTTGTAGACGCCGAGTTCTTCGTTGACAAAACCGCTCTCAAGAGCGACATCTGGTACATTCCAGCACGGCCGGTCTACTCTGTCTGTACAACTAATGTTTAAAATTAATTGACATTAAATTTAAGTAAAAAATAAGTCAAATTGAAGTTATCCTATGAGTTAGTGACCACACTTATTATGCCTTACGACCTGTTATTAACAATTTCCTTTATTTTTTTTAAAGCGAATTATGGAAATCCTATTGTTATAAATTTGAATCCTCTTCATTTTCAGTTTTGCTTGTTGTTATAGGTATATAATAATAAAAATGTTTAACCCTTATCGGAGGAGCCTGCCTTCGCCTTCATTTAGAAAACCACCAACATATTTTGTTCGCCGCCTCGATTGCCGTTACCTACCTATGTTCAAGTCCTCGAGTAATATTTCACAAGAACACTAACTTCGACGCCACTCGCCGTGCGTCTAGTTGGTATATTTCGTCAGTGCGTCCTTGTGACCCTACCTTGCCGTTTTCCTCACCGCTATTTATAAAGAAGCACTTCATCGTATTTATATTAGGTACCAGCGGTTACCAAATTCCTCAAACACTAAATATTTATGGAAAGTCTCACTTAAGGTGTAGAACAAGGTTCTAAGTCCATATTTAGGACAGCATTTGTATATGAATTCACATTAAATAAAAACGAATTAGGGAATAAAACTTCAATAGTTTCGTCTCAAAAATACATGTTGAAAGCCGCAGGCTACCTAGCTACTGCACCCCGAACCCGAACTTTTCACGCGTAGCGCGAGTTCTGCCTCCCGCCACGATATAGAGGCCAATAAGCTATACCCTACTGGTCAACTGCGTCCCGATGCGACTCGAGCGCATCTGTGAATACGACGAATAGCGACACAAATTCGCATATTTTGTGTACTACATACTGTACTGCTTTCGGATTTCTACTACTTAAGTACTTTTATCTTAAAATTTGTTTGGCCCTTGGAGTCGGATATTATTGTTTCCCGTTGGTCGCTTAAACGCAATAAATCAATGGGAGAGTGACAGAACTTACCCATTTTCATCCTTGATTTTCTTCTTGCGTCCCCTCTTTTTGGGCTGATTGAGCATCATTTGCTGTTGGTGCATTAAATGCGGGTGCGGCTCGTGGTGCATGTGCGGCGGCGCGTGATGCTGGCCCAGCATCGCGCACATGGCAGCCTCGTCCTCCACGAACGAGTACGGGTCCTCGCATTCCCGTTTCACACCCTCGTACATCTCCTCGTCCCGCTTCGGTGCAAACTGATGGTGCTGGCTCATATCGTAGGGAGCGTCCTCGCGCTTGAAACCGTACGGCTCGTTTGAGTATTTCGGAAACGAGAAATGATGGTACTGATCGGGTATCTGGTGCGCGGGCATTTGGTGGTGTTGTATCGGTTGGTGCGGGTGCTGGTGGGCGGGGAGCGGCGGCTCGAAGTGCCGATACTCGGGGTCGGGGTCGGGGTAGCGCATCAGGGGCTCGTACGTGGGCTCGTGGTCGGGCTCGGTGTCGGGCGGCTCGGGGTCGGGCGCGCGCGCCGCTGCGGGTGGCGAGGGCGGCGCGGGGGGCGCGGGGGAGCCCTCTGCACTAGAAGGCTTGCGGCGGGCCTCGCCGCTGTTACTCGTCTCATACCCGTCGTCTTGGTTCTCCGTCGGCTTCGGCTTCTCTTCGCCCTCCTCCCTGGAATAAAATTCGGTACGTTAGCACAAAGGTTTATGTAAATATTCATCAAAACCCCATTGAGAGAATTGGTAAAACCCTAAATAATAATAATAATTTCCACACTATTCTTTTTAATTAAAAATTTGTAGGTGACAAACCCCTTTTTATGAACCAAAGTATGCAAAAAATCACATCATAACTTATATTTATTCCAGAAGACTATCATCGCATCTCATCGGCATTATTAGATTATAATTCTAATATCAACGATCCATTTTGCTCATATGCATCATCCTTTTTAAAAACTAAAAGCCTATACGGTACAAATAAATATCATTAATAAAACAGTAGTGAAAAAGTGGAGCTCGAAATTGTATCAGATTCTTTGATTTGTAATATATTTAAAAGCGACGCGTATTTCACGAATTGATACATTCAAATCTGAGAATGATTTCGTAAATTTGGACGGAGCTATAAAATACGGAAATGAAGCTACAACTAATGTGTTATCACTAAGAAATCAGAGCAAAAAACGGGCGCGCGTCTCCGATACTCGATCGGCCGTTTGAACAGCTGATCGCGTCCGTATCTATTTTAAGTATTCATCGAGCACATTATGCTACATGTAATAAACATAAACGGCGCATTGAATGACTTCCATTCATAAAACTGCTCACTTGAATTATTACAGACACTATTATTGGACCGATATAGTAAACAAGGCATAGTGAGCGCGCGTGGAGCACCCGCGCCCGCGCCCGCGCCTGCGCCTGCGCCTGCGCCGGCCTGTGAAACTATGTAAATAACGAATCTAATGAGCGCATATTATGGGTGTGCACCGTAATTGCTTGTCGATGTTTGTTTTTATAATTCGCCGGCTTGTTTCATTTGTAATCATAAGTTGATTACGAGACGTTGAAATGTGCCATTTATATCACAAGCCCTTTGATCATTGAACCATTCATTTTCTTGACACGATATCTTTATTAAAATTTACTACTAACCACCACTCTACATTAATTCATATTTTCTGTATTACGTATTTTTCTTTCAAGGAACAAAATATTATAAAAAATCTTGCGCTGCGTTTGTCTGTTTTAATGGTGTTGTTAAAATATTTATGTTTTCACCAAAAGGTAAGGTTTAGGCAATAAAATATCCACTTGCACAATCCGACTGGGTCCAACCTTCTGTAAGCCTGTGCTTTTGAGAAAAGGAGTTTAGACATCTTTAGTGAAAACTTGTGAGGACATGTGCCGACATAGCGGTACAATTATGAGGCAAGCTATCGACCGGGTTTTGACGCTAACCGTGTATCCCGGGGAGCCCTGGCACCCTGGCCTGCTGCGGCACAGGCGCGGACTGAGGCCACGCAACATGCTGATTATCTTACTACTCGAGCCGGTTAATAAATATTTACTATCGTTACATCTTCATACAGTCTCCGTGCCACGGTTTTTTCTCTGCATTGCTTCTCGCACCATCCAAGTTACAATTTGTACAAATATAATAAAATAAAATGTTTAATGAATTAGTCTTTTCCCTCAAGTTTTAAGTTATTTTAGGGAAATTAAGAATATTCGCAGAAGTCCGCGGCAACTCACTGTTATTAAAAAGTAGCCTTTGTGCTTCTCAAGAATATGCCAACTTGGAGCCGTCCCATTGTATTAGTCGTGAAAAGGTAACACACTGACAGACACACTTTCACATTATATTATTGGTATAAAAATTAAAACATAAAACAATCGATTTCTCAAAGTGCATCGTGCGATAATGCTTCTTAAAGCAGGCAAAGTATTGAATTTGAGTCTCTCTAGTACGAGTGGCCAGTATTGATTTTGGGGACGGCGATGTATCTCGGCCCGGGTTATACGTCACGCTCAGGTTTGAAAGCCTTGCACGAGGCTGATAAAAGACAGTCAGAAAACCGGAGCTATTCAGTAGCATTTTCAACCTTTACACACTGACGGTATTTTGGTAGAGAAGACATGAACAAGGAGGACAATTTGTCTAATTTGAAGCAAAAATGGCTACTGTTACATTTAAACTTAACGTGTTGGCTGAGGAAAATCGATTCTGGCTATATTTCTTGACTCTAGTGAAATCTGACTGGTAATTGTCTTAGCTAGGATGGCTTGTGAGGTTTACAATTGAGGCAATATCAAGAAAACGAATTCAGACACAGGCACGACAGGCACAGCACGACGGCTGTGTGTTTATAAAGACTTGCGTTATGGTACCGTGCTAGCAGTATCGATCCTCGGGGCGGTCAAGTGTATCGGCTGCGATGGTGTGTGATTTCAAACAATCCACGTGGACGGAGCAAGCTATATTATACCAGCAACCCGCTGGCTGGCTGTCCAACAGCATATTGCTCTGCCGTTTCCTAGTGTCTAAGGTTTAATAAGACGTGTATCATTATCGCGACGCATGGCAGTAAAGTTCCGGTCAGCGTGGTTACACGGACATCCTCAACTGTCACGGACATTTTACCATATAAACCTAAATCTATCAGTAAATCCATAATTATTGAAAACTATATAAAAAAACAGTTTTTTGTAAACCTAACGCGTTCAGACATACACGGCTTGGATGCAATGTAGTATTGTGGAGTAATATCTGAGTCAACTACAGCCAAATAGAGTTCAAATAGAGCTTTGAGCTATGTGACAGGTTCTGTCAAAATGTCTAGCGGCTTGAGCCAGCGGTATCGATCAAAATGATGGCTACATGTACCAAGCTCTACACTCGGTTGTGCTTTGGATCGACTCACAGGGCCGGATTAGGAGTTGCAAGAATAAGCGTGGTGGTATGAAACATTGCAGATCGGAAGAGTTAAAAGTAGATGGTTCTTGTAAGTTTTTCAGCCTCTGCAAACTGGCTTTGTCGGACTACGGATAGGTAGCGTATTCCAGCTAAGGTACTGGGTTTGAAACACAGTATATTATTATATTCTTTATATACTGGCCAAATCAGAACAGAGTGCGCGAGATGCGAACGACAGCAGCGTGCTATTTTGTGTTATTGCTATTTTGACAGGTTTGGATCATATACATTGTACCGAACTAAGAAATATTCTGAGAGGTTATTTATTCAAGTAGAAAACAGAGAAAGCCTGTAGTAGACGCATGTTGTACATTTAGTGAGTCTACGAACTGGCGCTATCGATCCACGGGACGGCAACGTATTTCAACTGAGGTGCTGTACCGTGCTGTGGTTTGAAACGACTCGCAGGGACGGGCTAGGAGATGCAAGAATAAATAAATCCCAAAAATGGTGCTTTAGATAGATATTTCGAAGTAGAAAAAACCATAGCGAGCAACAACTTAAAATTGTGTATAGCTAACGAGAAACTTTTTGTAAGATGCAATACATGCCGATGCCGTGACTGCACGAACCCTAACAAAATAGCATAATGCTTAATTCTTGGTAATCCAAAACTATTTCTCTAAATGTAAATACAACCGGTATTCACTTGTTTTACATTGAATGAGAAGTCCTCTGACTTTTAACATCAGTACCGAACTTCAAAAGAGTAGCCTTGACACGACTGAAACAAAAGACGCGACAGTTAGACAAAAACTGATTTGTGTGGAGGAGATATTGATCGAGCAGGCAAACCATACACCCAGCCACAATGATAGAGCGGAGCCTGTTACCGACCTAGACTTACCAGGACTGTACCGAGGGGAAATTGTGAAACTTTCTTTTCTAACGGATACGCTTGATATTTGTACCTTTTACAGCGCTTTGAATGATAGTGATCCTCTACGACAGGATACTCAAGCTGGCACTCAGTCAGACGCTCGCCATTCCATTCTGCATCCTCCGTTGCCGAGAAGTTCGTTTCTTAAAACGAACAATATACAACCATTGAACGCGATCTGCAGAAAATTTTGTTATACCGGAAGTAGGTAAGTGCTTCCAATGTCGACTTGTATCACATGTATATTTTATTTGGAAATATTTTCTATTCTCTGATTTGCAAACGCTGGTCTCATTAATGTTAAAACCATGTTTGCTGGTTAGTAATTAGCACTCGTTATGTTCCGCCATTCTACGACACATGGTAACCCATTGTGCATTCGCGGAGTCATACATTGTGCGTGAAAAGGTTCCTACAAATACCCTTGCCTAAACGATATCTGACGCGACTAATTATCGAGTAAATTTTTTTTATCTTATGAAGTCAGCGTACAAGCATAGCTTGATGATAAACGTGAGCGCAGCCTATAGACACTCGTGTCATGACAAAGATATCGCTGGCGTGTCGGTAACATTGAGAACTGAGGATACTATGTCACATTTACCCAGCAATTTCACTGCCCCTCTATCTCTTCAACCGGAACAGCAATGCGAACACTGCTATTTGGCGGTAAAAATGAGAGTGAGGTATCAATGCAGACGAGCACTGTAAAAGGTCTACCTCTGGAGAGGAAATTTTTAAAGATTTATATAGCTCGATCTGTTGCTTTGCGTACACGCGTGACTAAATATTAAATCATTACCAACGCATATAAAATAAACTGAAAATAATAAATAGTGTAGTAGTCCATCTTTGAATCAATCTCGCAATGATCTGGTCTTGAACTGAACAGCTTAGATATAGGTGTGCCTAGATATATGAAGTGTAGTACAGTCCGTGCCTGTCTGAAACTAAAGCATTAGTGCGTCCTCAGAGTTAGGTATGTACCGTAACACGATCCGGCGATCATGTAGGTCGTGAAAAAGACCGCGCGCCGCCTCCAGCCATTCAGCCGCTGTGCCCCTTCACGAATGTCATACGTACAGAGGGCGCACTCCACGCTCCTCATATAAACCGGTGCGGGAAAACGAACACGAGGGCGTGCCTACAACTAACTTGTTAGTTGTTTGAACATCAGTTGCGAGGTTGCTGTACGCTCATGTGAGATGAACGAGCTTTGTTGGCGGATGGTGTGATGAGCGGCCTATCTGTATGCGTTACATTTGCGGCCCGGGAGAGTTCCTCCCGGCGCCCGCCCAACAAAGCATTTTTTCTACTGCTAAGAGGGCCATGTTTTCGGCCCGGTATGTACACACTACACAGATCATTTCGGGGCCTCGCACGAGAATTTTCGCCGCCGGATTTTTCTTATCTAATTTCGGAGCTAAGCTTGTCTTGTTTAGTGAACATGAAAGGTCGCCTTTCTATACAACTAAACTCTATGACTTTGTCTGGAGTAAATAGCTTATTTTTTAGTCGAAAAGTGGAACTTATTAGTTAATCCATACTTTAAATTACTCCCTAAGGATGCTGTAAAATTACTTTAGCCTAGGAATCTGTGTAAACTTTCATTTTCAATATGCAAACTTGTGAGTTATCAGACAGCCAGTCAGTCAGTCTTATTCTACAGATGCTTACATCCCCTTGAGTAAAGGAGAGCAAGTGAGGAAACCAGTAAAACACATTTGATTTTAATAGGGGATAGAGCAAGCAATTTGAGACTACATATAATCTATCTTTGTGGCGAAATTTTATCGCTTCTGAAGTGATTTGAGTAGCAAACGTCCACCCAAACTTACGCAAATATACCCAAGTACTCATTTACTCAAGTATTCATTTATTTCGAAATAAAAATTAGATGAGATGAAAGACTGAAAAGCTATTAAAAGTATTGAATAATTACTATTTCGTGTCCATTGGCTGGGTTATGAAGTGTGTTGAACAAGTCTGAAAAACCAGTGAAGCGAAGTCGGGGCATTTAGTAGACTATACGAGGATACATTTCACACAAGCATTAGGAATCGACCGGGACCACAACCCAAACGAATCCGCAGGCAGACGTCTGGTATACATATGAACTAGCTACACTTAGTCCGAAAAAATAGTCTGCATATATCCGAACTAGATCGTGGGTTTTGCTACTAGAATTTAGCGGTCCTTTGTAACTTCAGTTTAAAATGTTAATGAGCTTCCTACACTCGATCCTGTTCGATAATGACACTCAAAATTCATACTATACAAGTCTAAAAGACACGAGCGAGACATGAGTGTGCCAGTGTATTTGACCCTACTTCTCTTTATATATCAGACGGCGTTTGCTGATGTTTGATCTTTAGGTCAAGTCGGTTTGAAGCTAGTCATGGCAGGCTTTACAATGGATTAATAACATCTATTGGTCACAGGCCTCTCCAAGCAATAGAGGATCTTTTGACTACATTGTACAGCCCTGGTGGCAATCGCAGAGCAGTTTCGTGACGAAGATATTGCCGGCCGTTCTGTTGTATTTAAGCTGTGGGATCTGGTACTTGTCTCTTGCAGTTATGCAACTGGTACGAAGGGATGCATATTTTATATGCCCGCAGCCCGCATTCAAAATTAGCAGACTTTTCTACAAATTGCCTTTATGCATAATAATAGAAACTCATTATTGTACAATAAAACAACACAAGAAAATCACAAAAATATAGAATAGTTCAAGAGGCGGCTTAACCGCTTGAGGTGTACCTACTCAATATTAATAAACACGTGCAAAATAAGAACAGCCTTACATACAGTACATATATAAACGTAGATTGAGGATATAGTTATATAGAAAGGAAATTTAAGACTGACTGATGATGTTCCTTAACCATTCTCTTAACTAAAGGAAAAGACCGTGCAGGTCTTACTTGAAGGGGGAGTACATTCCAAAAAACAAACGGCTTGAAACGTAAAGGAAAGTTTCAGAAGCGTTTAAAGAAGCCGCAGAGGCATATAGTGTTCGACTAACATCTTTTCATTGTCCAGTCCAGCACGAGTTTCTCTCCATATGGATTTCCAAATTGTTAACCGTGCTTTACGTAAAAGAAATACTATTAAAATTATCTTCAGTAGAGTAGATCAATGATTTCTTGAACTCATCCAGGAGCTACATACCGCAATTAATTGCGTCTTACTAGGGTTATCTTTATTTGGATATTAAACTTTAAAACATGGAACTATGAAGTCTGGTCCAGATTTTGTGAGAGTCCTTTTAATGAATGGGCTAATTCACAAACTCCGAACATTGCTTTGTCTATATTTTGGATACTTCTCTTTAAATGATGACCATATTTGTTTTTTTAAATGACATTCAAATTGCAAACATCCACCGCTATCATGGGGTACCAGCAGAGTAGAGTATAGTACTTCCACAGTATCAGGGGTCGTAAGAGGCGACTGTGGTGCCAGAACTGACAGATGGCAACAGACCGGCAATAGGCAGTAACATCCCCGCCGTGCTTTGCATTACCGCCACGCCTGCCCAGGGCGACAATTATGGGCAAAAGTCCCCATTTCTTGGGTAAGCCTATGTCCTGCAAGATACGTTTTACGATTTGATATAATGATTGCTGTCATTATTACGAAAGGTTTCTCCGAGTAGTAGGTTAAAAGCTTACTGCTAGCGAATTTACAGCTTTTCGTCGAACGGTGTCAAACTAACATTGCATGACATTATTTATTTGACGTTGCCTAGAACACAAAAATAAAGTTATTTAGATACATATTTGTAATACCAGAATTATATCTATATTTGAACTACATGGGTATCAATATTAATACGGTAGTCGCACATTAAAAAAATGCTTTAAAACGTCATTAATTCAATCTTCTTTCTGGTTCCCTCGAGTAGTTTGCATCTACTCTCCGGAACTATTGAACACAACATTTCAGATTTTGGCTTGTACGACAAATAGCCAAGTTATTTTAAAAATATGTACAGGGCTCCCCCAAATAATGAACGAAGTCGCCAACCTCTGTACCAACTTTGACATAATACTTCCATACAGCCCTAAAGTGCGTAAAGTGATAAATGTCTTCGTGTTCCCCACATATCAAACGTATACATGTCTCAGGCTTAGTGATTACCATTAATTATGACCAGCGGGCCGTTCGGCGCTTGGTTCCCGTGGGAGTGTTGGAAAATTGCATCATAATGATTTCTATTTATGTCTTTGTGTCAGTCGGTCACATTTTATAATGCCACCTCCATTTGTAAAGCAAATACGAATTACATATTTTGGAGGTTTAAATGATTGTAGCTGCTGTTTGTGACTGCTGGCCATCCCCGCTCAGTTTCATTTTGTGCTACGCTGTTACTGCTGTCGGATGGACAATGATACTCCTTGGCTCCAGAGCAAAGTTCGACTATTACAATAAAATAACATTATGATATACGAACATGTACAGTGTAATTTATTCATATCCGCGCTTTAGAGCCATTTAAAAGAAGTTTCATAATTGTTAGTTTTAATTTTAAAGTGAGTAGCTAAAGTTATTTCTCAGCGTAAAGTGATCCGCGTGAACAGGAAGTGTTCTCGTAAAACATTGTCCCGCCTTGCAAATTTTGAATGTTTGTTAATTGAAGACTGAGATACAAAAAAATATGTTTGGCATCCTTCGAGGCGGCGACCTGTGAAGAGATCTGGTTTTCCTCAAATGTGATAAAAGCAACAATGATATCACCCAGGGAGCTGCAATTATGGTTATCAAAACTTCAAACACGATTAGAGACAGACTCGGACCGACTTGAACGCAATTAGACAATAATTAAAAAGCCAGCCAGCCAGCCAGCCAGCCAGAGCTAGATAAAGCCAGCGAGTGCCATCTCGTGAAACCTTTTTTATTAATATGCGTACCTATTTTAATCGAGTCCCATTAGTTTCCATTAGTTTTTAAATAACGCGAACTTCTTGATAATTTTGGTAATATTACTATATAACATCAGCAATTGCCAGTTAGTTTCCACAAATTACCCTGACGTTTTCAAGAACGGAACAAACAGCTACAACTAAGAATATAAAAAACTTACAAGAGATTTCTAAGAACATAACAGGACACAGGAAGTATAGTGGAAGACACATCTATAAATATTACTTAGTGATACCATGCCCTCACTTTTCATTCGATGACGCGCAGAAGGTGCCACCACACACCACTTCTGGCCATGATCAACAAGACCAAACAAAAGACTGTCTACAGGTTTGAACTTTCACACAAAAGGGTTCGATGCAGCGACTTTACCTATACCTTTGGTAACAGTTCTTGTTGCTTATTTAAAACTTCAGCTCTAAATAAATGCCTACGAGCTGTGCACGGGCAATTCCCAGCTGTCTCATGTAAGCTTTTATGAAATTGCACATTTTAACACTCCCTTATATGTCTCTATATCTTGAATTGGGAGTGTTTAGCTTAACTTAATTCTCCATTATTATATTATATTTAAAGAATTTACACAACAGACTTGTTCACAGTGTGGGACCAAGACCTACTATCTATACAAAACACTGTACATGTATGTGTATCAAAAGTATTTAACGCCTATTATAGTATAAATTATGCAGACTCATATAATTAATTTTAGTAAGAAAAAACTTGATTACAAAAAAGTTATTCTACTCTGTTATGGAGCATTTAACTTTTATGTTTAGATTAACAATGAAATTTTTAATTGTACTGCAATGTCGTTGCTATTGTCTTATATACTATTGAATGATATTCATGTAACACAAGACTTTCATATTTACATGGTGTAGAGGCGAAATATATCTGGACATTTATATTTATAATTCTTGTTTCTAGTAAATAAATCGTCTGAATCTGAATCGAAGAACTTATAGATCGCATAGACGATAAACGCTCCTGGTTAGTACCCTAGCAAGGGCGTTTTTCTTGGGAGTTATTGTACCTGGGTGGCACTTTTAGTTAAACTATAGTTAATTCTAAGTAATTTTATCATAAGACCAAATTGTAGAGATGATAATATAATCAAACGAACACACTCGTATAAACAAATAATAATAATAGCTTTATTCAACAACAAAAGGAAACTTTAATTTAAATACACTTTGATACTTAAGTACCTAAACTAGGTCTAGCCTGTTCTATAGGCAACTATAATAAATATAAAATATTGCTAAACTTTTACATTACTAACATGTTATAAAGCTTAATTTGATGGGCAGGCCGAGGTGCGAGAATATGTGTGACGTCAAACAAACGCTATGCCTAGGCTATACTCGGAAAGTAGGTATTTATATATACCACGATACTATAGGTAAATTTAATTCTGTATTCAATAAGTATTTCTCGATACAAACATCTTAATATTATTACCGCCCCGAATTTGTCTTGCTATATATATATAATTATAGCCTATGTAATATAATAATGTATTAGCTATATTATTAAGTTAACAAATATATAAGTCACAAATTTTAGTAAATTTGTTATATTAATGGGATTAATATGAGTACCGGATAGAGCAAACGATAAAGAAAGCCACAAGAGCGTCATTGTATCTACTGTGATGTGCATGGAACAACAAATTGGAACAATTGTTCTACGACGAACGCTCAAGGGAGCGTGCGTCGACCCAGCCGAGATAGCGACCAGATATCGGCCTCCGATTAGCTGAGCCTTACTCGCACCCAGGGCTGCCAGCTGCGCCCGACACGCGCCGCGCGGCAGCAGCTGGGACAAGCGTTGCATACATCCAAACGGTAAATGACATATCATTATATCTGAAACCCAAAGTGACCACTGGCAGTGAACGGCTTACACGGATCAGTATAGCTACTACCTACCTAGGTAATTCGATGGTGATGGAAGTTACTCATAAGCCACCATAAACTACGACAAACCTCAACAGGGCAGTTTTCAAAATTTATAAAAAATCACCAGCGATGGAGGCAAGACAGGTAGGCATCAATTTTGTTTGTTAGTAGAATACATTATATAATTTTGTAGAAAACGCCATTAAATCACATAACATCAAACAATTATGTTAATAAAGAATTTATTGTTTTTGGGATCATGTACATTTGTAATATGACAGGTAACTTAGGTGTCCGGTACCGTCAGCGTCTATAGGATACGGTTATTATGGAGTTTCGCGCGGGTAGTACACTTCTCTGCCAATCTAGCATTTTAAAAATCTATTTGTGCGGCTGGCAGCCCTACGGCCAGTCCCTTATCAGCCGCTATCACGGTGCACTGGCGCTGACGTCGCCAGCTCTATTGTGTGCGCCGATGGACAATCCACAAGCGAATAACACATTTACTGTTTTTACTTTCTGCACCCACTCGCCCTCCTCACCTCCCTACCTCTCACGTCCTACGTCTCACACACTAACATTTCTAGAATTCGGCGAAGTACCTAGTAATTAAAAAAATCCGTTTAGCCTATATAGCTATGCCATCAACAAAATATTATTGCATCATCTAGTTTTTCATCATTAACATTGGCTATTGAGAAGTTTATGGCACAAATATATTTCCAACCAATTTCATACAAGCTTTCGGGCCACGACTCCGCCCGCTTGGAATTCATGTATGTCGCTTTCTGCGGGATAAAAAGTAGCCTATGTTCTTTCCTGGGCTTAAGTTAGGTATCTTCACTATCGGCAGAGCGCTCAGGGGGGTTAGTGCGGAATACAGCCCAGCTATTTCGGAAAGGCTAGGTCGGGTTACGCCTTTCTCTTGATGGTAGGTGATTACCACCCTACAGTAAACTCAGAGCGCATTACCGGCCTTTTAGAATATAATTTTTGCGACCAAAAATATAATACCAAGCACGCTGATTGATCAAAGTTATAGAATCATGCGTAAGACAGTTGTGGAGGACGTCGCAACGAATCCGCCCGTACTTCAGCAGAGTCAATATAATTTTAAAGACCTCAATTTCAACATTTGATACGATGTTTTTCAATTGTTATTGTACCTTCCAGTACAACGACGATATGGATGACTAGCGTCGCCCGGCGGTTTCACCTGCGTTTAGAAACAAAATATATGTTAGATACTAGCTGATAACTTTTATCAGAAGTAATTTTGAAAGGACCGCGCTTTTTGAGTTTATTTGTTACAAACGTATAAAAATACACATTCCGTTTATAATTTTTTGGTAACAATATAGCCATATGACACTACATATACATATATGGCTACAATAGCATATATGGCACTACAGAAGAATGAAGCTTTCTTTTAGTAAAAGAATTTTCTAAATCAGTTCACTAGTTTTTGAACCTAACCGTTACAAGCAAAAATGTTGAGCCGTATAAAACGCTGTTCTGTGCAACGCAAGTGATAGCGTGAATGTTGGAAAATAATATACATTACTATAATTTATTTACTTTATACAGAAATCACACAACGCATTCTCGCGACAGTATCATTAATTAGAAATAAGTGAAGTTTGCACAAACATTACCACTAAGCGACATTCCGACTACTGTTTCCCGCGGCAAGTCGCTTTCCAAGCGAGTGAAACCGACAGAAAAGGCTAGTCATAGTAAAGACGCTCGGCGCAAATTCACGAAATTCTATCAGAGGGGCTTTCGCAAAAAATGTTGGATAAATTATTGAAATACTAACGAAGTTAATATTATTAAAATTGGAAATACGACGCCGGGGAGACACGTCAGCTTCTTTCTTTGCAAGATCCTTTAATTTACAAGGATAGGGCTATTTGCCACGATTCGACGAACCCAAGTCATTAACTCCTGTAAAGGCTTAAGGCCCTACTTTAACTAGGTGATCCTAACATGTACTCGTAGGTAAATAGATTTAGGCACAGACTCGTAGGCACATGGTAATAGATAGTAGAATTTAATAGTATTCTACTGTTGCATTACCTTTAACTCACGACGTCGCCTGTGTCCCGCGGGAACGTTTTCGAAATCAAAAGTAACCTACCTTCCCTATTGATGATACCTAGTAATCATTATACACATACTTATATATTATTGTGGATTACAAGCCTGCGTGTGTTGGATAGAGCACGCATCGACGGTATATTTTATTGTTTGAAAAATACTTATTTTTTAATGTTTACAACATAATGACTTTCCATCTCAAGTGCACGAGAAAATAATTGGCATTTTGTACTACTAGAACTTGCTATATAAGGGTACAAAATAATAATCGGTGAAAAAGAAAAACGTCAATAGAACGTAAAAAACTAAACGACGACGCGACAAAATCGGGAGTAGTCAGTTTAAAACAAGTCTTAAAACACTAGTCATCAAAAACTTAAAATTCAATATTAACACAAAAAAGTACATATCACATTGGTGTGTAATGTACACTTTAGTAAATTAAATAATAAATATTGTGTAGAAGTAGCATTAATCCACCAGAATTGTCATTTTAAACAGTTTTCTAAAGTGGAATTGGCGTGTTTGTAATGCTTATTTATAAATTAACAAATCTTTTTATATATTTTAAATGATTTTTTTCATCGGAGTTTGCGCGATCGAGTCAGGTATGAGGACATTCGTAACAGAACCAAATTACCGACATTGCCCGACGGACTAGTAAGTTGTAGTGGCAGTGTGTAAGGGATTTGGTATGCAGAACCGATGGCTGATGCAGTCTTAAGGTTCCGGAATGGAGACCTCGTGCCGGCAAGCGCAGGGCGTCCACCCGCAAGATGGACCGACGTTCTGACTAAAACCGCAGGATCGCTCTGGACACAGGCCACATACAACCGGTCCTATTGGAGATTACTTGGAGAGCCCTACGTCCAGCGGTGGACGTCTCGTGGTTGATATGATGATGAAATGAATTATGCTATTGATTTTTTTTTCATATAAAGATATAAAAGTTCCGTGTCTACTGTATACTAACCATTATTTTAGAACTAAAGAGCAATGTCAATATAGGCTAATGTAAATATACTCAAAAATTAGAGCATTATATTTGTCGCTTCCTTATTAATATATGACATCTTAGATTACTTCTGGTTTGGCTTAATATTTTTTACCTCAAATATCTATATTATACAAATCAATTAAATCGGTACCCCTACAGAAAGATAATTGTATACATTAGAATTATTAATACCAAAATGATGATTACATCAAAACAAAGTACAAACCTTTTTGCTCATTTCAAACTTGTTCTTTAAAGAGTTGCAAATGAATACTTTTAGTATATACGATAGGTAGTAATCAAGAGGCGTAGAGTGTAGGTACATATTGTCGGTGATTAGACAGTGAGACAGTGAGCGGTACAAACTGTCGCAAGGCTGGGCCAGCGCTCGGCCGCCTGGAATGGGGGCCAGAGGCGTCCCGTCCGGCCGGCGTTGCCTGACAACGTGATCGATAGACACGCGGCAACACGCGCCCGCTCTAGTCTCCCGCTCGCATACATTGCCTAATTAATATATATAACACTAAATCACTAAAGAACAGCCCTTGTAGTAATTCATAGAATAAATAATCGAATATCTTTAGGTATTCATCGACCACACGCGGCCGTAATGAGAGCGATGTTAAAGCTTTTGCGGATGCGGAAGACGCACTAATTTATCAATAACTGGTGTTAGCTGCTTCGTCCTCTTCAGCGTTAATTTTATTGATATTTCATTCATTGGAATGTTGTAAGTTCATGTGCTTTAATTACTTTACGCGACACTCTTAATTACTTTTGTAAAAAAAGTAACTTACTTCATTATTGGTCCGCCAGTGAACGTCCAGTCAATATCAGTTCAGCCATTTTAGGGTTTGATCCAAATAAACAGACGGAAAAATAAATTTAAAAAAATGTTTTTGCCATGAGTCAGTTTAGTAAAATAAAAAAAACTACTTTTTGAATAAAATGTGAGATGATGTTAAAAGGTTGAGAATTATATTCCTGTAACACAACCCATATTTCAACTAAAATTTTCAACGACAAGCCCGATGGCGCAGATGGTAGTGGAAAGTCGTGGGTTCGCACCCCACCCAGGACAAATATTTTTATGATGATATTTATGTTTTTTCTGTGTCTGGGTAGTTAATATATGTATTTATGTAGTAAATCTGTGATTCCTCTATTGTCTGATGTCCGTAACGCAAATGCTTTAAGCGACTATTCACGGAGTCAAGTCAATGAATGAGATGTTGTGGGATTTTTATTTTTTATTTACATATATGTGGTTGGGTGTGTGGGTGTTTGTCGTCTCTTATTTGTTTACACCTATATAATAGCGTAACATTCGCAGTCTACAACATCCGCAACCGCAAATAAATGGTGACCTATTGCGGATGCGGACGTCTCAACTTTTCGCAATAGGAACTTATATAGAAACTCGACTGTATTGAGAGACAGGCGAGCATTTAGTAAAAGATATCCGATTTAGAGATAAGCAAGCTTGAGGGTTTGGATTGCGCAAACACACACAGGCACGCGTGAAAGTCTATTTAGCAAGAAGCACCGTCACCGTCGTGTCGTACGCCGCGATGGCCGCTTGCGTCAGCGACATGAGGCCTTTGTCTTACTCGTTTCTTGTACAGGAGCCAATGTGCAAAACAGGGAAACTGACCACATAGTTCAGCGAACTGTTGATTCAAGTGTAGGTCTGCCCACGATATCCTCATACACATACCTTTGTATATCAAACTCGTCGTTCATTTTAGTATTGTTACTCTAGGTGCTGAACAGATCTAGAGGAAATTCGGTGCAGAGATAGGAAACAGAATGGACTAACAAAGGCTAATTTTGAGAGCACTATACTAGCGGAGTACTAAATGACATGTAATGAGTTGCGAAAACTTGCGAGACTTACGTGATCTTTCCCGACTCTCGATTGTCCCGAGTTTTTTTTACGTTAGATAATATAACCATATTTACACATTTTTGTTTTAAGATTGAGACGCATTTACTTTAAGAAGCCATGCTAGTTACGTTACGGAAACCATCTGATGAAACACTTCACGCAACTTTGATTTGCGACGTTGTAAGACAACCTATTTAATACAATTTGGTGCGACAAGGCGTTATCGACGCATTAATACAAAGCCTATTTGTTTATAATCAAACTAACCTAGTTTATGAGTGACGGTAACCACCTGGTTATATTCACTCATAAACTAGTATAATATTTAGCTAAATATATAAAAAAAAAGAATTAACACGGTGAAGAATGGATTGTCGACAAGGCAACGTGGCGGAGACGAATTTGCGGATGTGAATAAAGTATAAGTACTTAGTTCGTAATTTTATGTGAAGGTACGTATAAGTAGGTATACATTTTTACAAATAAAACAAAACTAAGTACTTTGGTTGAACACAGTAATCTCTTTAAAAATACAACAAACAAAACAATCAATAACAACTGGGTTGGTTGGGGCGGCGCGTCACTATAAATTTGTATTTGAGCGAAGCCGGGATGGGTCGCTAGTCTCCATATAGAACGAGAAACTGTTATACATCAGCTCACAGCCGAGGCCACGAGAAAATTGGCACATCACATCGTTTATGACATAAGCAAGCACCAAGAAGGATGAAAAGAACATGGTCGTCTCTCTTTGTGCTTCTCGCGAAAGATATACGCGATACATAACATCTCTCATCTATCTATTTTCTATTGATTAGAACATACATTACTTAACTGTTGATTTGTGTAATTCATAATGAGGTAACATTTGACCGCTTGATTACCGATTGCGATGCAGAAGCGCAAACCTGATTCGGATTCGGTGAGCTGAGATTTCCTAATTTAATCGTGTTTCTGACACCGCCGGCGAGATTTATGGACATGTTAATTTCTCCGGGTTTGGCGCGCCGGCCGACACTTGCCGGTTTCACATCCTGGCACCTCATAATTAGAAAAGAAGGACACGCGGGTACATTAAGACTTGGTGTTTACTTTTGTGGACTAAATGCGGGAACTGATTTGTGTTGTGAACATTCATTACATGTATTTAAATACTCGTAACGTGAACCAAGAACCAAAAGTGAGGAGCCTAGAACTTCTAAATTTGGAACTCACAGTTAACAACACGAATTGTGATTTTGCAAGATACAAGAACCGTCGTTGGTTTAGCATAGAACATTTGGTGTTCTATGCTAAACCAACCAACTAAACCGAGTCAAGAGACGTATGAGAGGTGCGCGGACAAATCGGGGTGTACGACTAGATCAAAATAAACGAAACAGTTTTTAATCAAGGCCGTAATTCCAAACGCCTTTGTTACCTAATAACGTCTAAGCTTCCCTGATCGATATGGAATCCGGCGCTCAGCCTTTGTCCCCGAATTCGTTGGATAGTTTGTCTCGAACGCCGGCATCTCCCTCAGGAGATTCGAATAGCTTTTAGAGGGAAGAGTGTGGACGGCGATACGGGCGCACACGACGGAAATGTACTGTGCAAACTGTCTGACCTCCCTACGTCAGAATTTTGCAGGAAACTAGAACAGATCAAACGCTATGCCAGAGGCTCAAATAAGGAATGAGCTTCCGCTGAGGTTGCTCAGATTTTATCCAGTGACTCTATAGCACACTGTAATCCTATAGGGTTTTAACGGGTTTTTAAATGCCTTGACGTTGCAGGCGTTCATAGGTTCATAGGCCATATGCCTGGAGAACAGGCCTTGGCCCTTTTGTATGAAACGGAGTCATATAATTAAATAGTTATAAAGTTTATGAATGTATAAAAACTTAACTGCAATGTGATATCTAACAGGAATGTTACACGAAAAATACTAAGACAAGACATTTTTTCCCGTTCACTTATTGACTAAGTTAAAAAGAATCCTAATATTCACAATATCAACGGGAAAGTTTGTAAAGGCGGGCATTTGTTAATCGTTTACGTAAAAACTAAAGAATGAATTATATCTAATTGAACTACAATTGACAATAATATGGTTCATAAAACAAATATCACTTTTACATAACAGAACAAATGTAAATTATGTAAGTACTATTAGCTAGATTTTTTTCTAAACATGGTTTATAGTCCAATAGTTACTCTTACAATGCATTGAATATTTATATATATTTACGCGATAAAAGTGACTTATTGTCGTTCTTCCGTCATTGGTAAGTTATGTATTTTGTTAAATATCAGGTTGCGAAAATCAATAAGAGCAATGTAAGCCCCCTACCCTTTTATTGTAGCCAACCGCCGGTAAAGTTACCTTAACCAAGGCCACAAGTTGGAGGAGGTTTCGCGTGCATGCCCGCGCGCCGAGTGACAGCCCGCATTTCGACGGCCGCCTTTATCTAACCCTAGAAGCCTTAGCGTACATTGTAATCAGCCTAATAATCCACGTCAGGTCGCCTATTTTTTAGGAAACGTAGAATGAATGCTGTAATCTATTTATAACTAGCCCCCACCCACGGCAGCGCTTGCGTGATTTTTGGGTAAAGACCGAATCATCACGTCTTACAGATACTTTATATTTTAGAATTCTCTTTTACAAAAAATTAGTTCTTGACTTGGTATCTTGGTAATAAATGTTTGTAATAACGATATCGACCAGGTCGTCAATTGACTTAGTGTTTAGAAGATCATGGTCGGTCCGAGCTCCCGTAACTCAAGTCGGCTTATCAAATCGGTTGATTTAGCGGCGTGAACAAACGACTGCCCAGTACGCAAATGGCGGGACGCGCGTTTGTGCAGGAAATTGGTGAATATGTGTGTGGCGAACAATATAATTGTTTTGACAAATGTAATTCGTACATTTTACTACCAACCTCATCCAGATGTAGAACCATTGTTAACCGAACACTCGCGTTACGTATGTTCACTGTAACGGCCTTGAAGTATGCAAATTGTTGCCATATGTATACACGTGTACAAGTCAAAATGTTGTCATTCAAATTATTCAAAATATTTTAGAAATTTGGTCACACAAATCCCGTCATTTTCATTGAAACCAGAAAAGCATTAACCACAGTGGATTGGAAGTGATGGTGACCACTGCAGGGCTACGGAGGGGCGGCAAAACCGGCTAATCCTACAGAACGACCTTGCGTCTTTCGCATAGAGCTCACAGTCGAGTGGATGAGGAAAATCGAAGTAGCGAGTGTCGGGCGCCATGTACCGTGTCGTATGTATATATATCTACGTACGCTGCTATAGCAGAGCCTGTATAGTAACACAGAACTCGGTTCACCATTTTTTATCCAAGTTTCTCATGGCTTCTAGGTAAATGATAATTTCGTGTGTTGACTGGAGTATGTTCGCCAATTTTCCCTTTGAGTGCAATTCTCGTTCCCCTGGGTGGGTCGGGCCTTGATATTTTAGAGCTGGCGAATGTCAAAGCGTCCAATTAGAGCAGTGTTCTAGCGATTTGGCGAGGCACTAATGATGTTGCAGTGTTTCGGCGGCACCCGACCACTTCCTTCGGCCCAAGGACACCTCGCTTTCACGTTCGGTAACCTTCGCACAACACGCCTTATGCTCTTTGCCATCTAGCTCTGCCAGTTTAATTACTAAACCGAACTGGGTGCTTTGCTACCTGCATCTGCTAGTTGTACCTCGACTGTACTGTACTGCACCGTACACTTATTGATCGTCATTGGTAAGTTATGTAGTTATGTATTTTGTTTAATAACGTACAACGTATAATACGACGAAATAAGGTTCTACGCGTTGAAATGCTTCTAAGTAGGAAATAAATGTTCGTCAAATAAACAAATTGACTCGTATTTAAGTACTGAAAGGACTTCAGTTACCAATGGTGCGAAACTAAGTCACTTGAATTAAGCAACCCTTGCCGCTTGGCTGTCGCAAATTCCCCTTGAATTCAAGGATCAGATGAAGAATGCAGATAAAAGTTCAACACGCAGGCGGCGCCGGCGCCGCACCTCGGCAAATTAGATCCTATCTCGATATAGATACCTTCACCGACCGAAACTTAACCATCAGACATCAAATAGATAGTCGGAGTCCGCTCCATACCAGTACTACCGCGTTCAAGTGCCCTTGCGTCATGGCAAAACTGAACAGAGGCACATCTATCGGTGTTTAAAAATGACAATTTGTAACATGCTCTGTCATTTATTAAAGAAAAGGAAAATAATGATTCGTTTGAATGTTATAAGGATGCTTGGTAACCACCACGCATCTTTAATGTGCTTCCTTGCGCGGCGCCGGCGCGGATCGCGCGTTTCGAGCGTGCAATATCGTATTTTTATAATTGGTGAGACGGATTAGTGAGGCAAGCGAGGCACAGAGAGCTCAACTCTTGGTCCGTGTGCAACAATGCTCAAGCACGCCAGAGAATAAGTAATGCCAAATGTCAAGGCTAGGGCTGTCTCGAGATTGGCCATGTGCTTCCCACCGATAGACTTCCAACGACTGCACCCACGTTTGTTAACACGTCATTGGTTTGGAGGCTACAAGTACATGACCAAAATCGTGGGTTGGAGACAGACCGGTGTGGAGAAAGCCCAATTAAAAAGTTCCTAGAAATGACATCGTTAAATGGATCATGTCTGAAAATTATCATTTATTTTTGTAATCATATTTAGAAAAGGCAGGTACAGGGAAAAGAAACTAAAAGATGAGGTCAACTATATTTGTAAGAAATAAATGTGTATATTAATTTCTTAATATTTTCTCAAACTTAATATCATTTATATAAATAGTGCACATCTAAATTGCCCTATAACCCGACCAAGCAAATGGCACAGATGTGCTCAATAAAATCTAAGTGGCTCTTAATAAAATAATCAGCAAGCTTAGATATAATAAATGTAAAATAACTGAATAATTAGTGCCAATGGTCTCTATAAAACTGTATAAACTTTTTATTTTCATCAAATCCAATATCCAATATTATTTGCTAATTTAAAATTATTGAAGTGAACATACATTTATATGAAAAAAGTTCCTTTATATACAGTAGAAACTGCCAAGCTAGAATCAGATAGTGCAGTATTTCTTATTATACCACAATGATGGCAAATAAGCATGTGGTTCACTTGATGGTAGGCCAGTTGCTGCTGCTTGTGGACATTTATAACACCATCATTCATCAGGCATCATTCATGAATGAACCTCATATTGTATTTCTCTAGGAATAGCACTTGATGAATAGGGGTTCTTATTTATAAAAAGAATACCTACACAATTGTAAAGCATTTATGATAAATGATAATCCTGTATATATTACCATGTTAATTAATAACTGCCAATTAAGTGATGGGCAACCCTGTAATAAGGATCAAAGTTCAATGTTTATTCAATGTATTGGTGTAGTAGTCACTCATACTAAATGTGATGAATATTCAACAAAACCATGTCAAATTTAAAACAATAAATAAACAGAAATATGAAGTCTAAAGTTTTTGTAGTACACACAAAACCAGTGCTGCTTACTAATTGAATTATATACAACTTATGTTGCTCCTCTTGGGATCAATCTTCCATTTGACGAATAAATATTATCCAGTTTATACAAAACCCGGATAATGATAATATAATGAAATGAACTTATAAAACTAAAGCATCTTCTAGAACCACTCTGACCATTAGATAAAACTGTGTAAAAATTCTTTCAATGTGTATTGTTAACAGTGTAGTTCTTATATATGAATACAAAGATTTTACATCACAGATGGCATTTACTTCTCATGATCTTATTAGTTTTAATTGTCCTCTTTAGGTAGAAATAAATGTTCATTCAATTAAAGAAAGATATAATCAATTTAAATATAAAAATAAAACAGTATGGTAGATGCTTAATAGTCTCACTAGACCAATGGCATACTGTACTGAATAATAGAAAACATGCAACATACAAGAGGTGAATAAATACTTTTTGAAAGTTAGGAGATAACAAACTGGTTTAATGCCCTTCAAGTTATCTTCACAATGACAAGATGCCACAGGCAGACAGACAGCTTAGGTATTTAACTAGGCTTGCATTATCCTTTGTCTTATTTTTTACTATTTGCATGCTTTAGAGTAATTTGTCATCTATGTTAACACAATATATTAAATTTATGACTATAAAAATGCCAATTAGAACAGGTTTGGAGGTTTTAACATCTAAGGCATTTTTCAAGTTGCTACTGCAATAGGCTTTGCTTTAATAAAAAATCAATTATTGTAAACATTAAGTAATGTAAACAAGTAAATGGTTATGGGGAGATGATAGTATACACCATCAGGAAATATAGTACTTACATCAACCGCCACTGACATGTTTTGGTTTCAAAAGATCAAATTATGTTTTCATAATTATGTAGCATTCAATAAATGTGAGCGTTATATTAATAGGAACATTATATTTCAAAGAAATTAGTAACAAAGCTTAAAAAATAACTTTAAAACCTAATCCTTACTAATATAATAAATGTGAAAGTAACTCCGTCTGTCTGTTACGCTTTTCCGCTTAAACCTCTCAACCGATCTTAATGAAATTTGTCACAGACAATCTTTAAACCCTGAGTAAGGACATAGCCTATTTATTATTTTTAATATTATTTATTATTAATAATATTATTTTTAATTCAAAATAAGAGTTGTAAGGGGTCAAAATGGGGGATGAAAAGTTGTATGGAAGTATCGCTTTTTTTAGAGCTAGAAACTTGAAACCAATTTTTCAGGCCATTCATTTGATATAAATAAACATGACATTCAAAGTTTATATAAGTTAAGGTAAAGAGGTATGGTACCCAAAAAAACTATTCCACATGGACAAAGTCACTGGCACAGCTAGTTATTAATAAGTGTTTTAGGTGGTATAAATACAAAATCAGTTTTTATTATATAATTTTAAATTCCTTTATATTTTTTTGGAAGACAAATGATCAGGCATTTAAAGATCATGGTGATCTAAATAATAAATAAAATATTATTTTGCTAAAGGAAGAAATTTTGCATGTACTCAAAATCTTAACAAATCAATGGCTTGGTGACAATCAATTTTACGTTATAAATATATACAGCTTTATTATCATCAATATAAAAGTAACTATAAATGAAACCCTAACATTCTACATTTTTGTATTTTAGGTGTGTAAGTGTGAATCAACTGCTATTCAACTTACTGTTTATTACCGATGTCACAAATAGAGATAACAATAGAAACAGCAATTTAAAATTAAAGCAACATTATCAGGCCTATACCTAACCTCTTAGAACAGACAAACAGCATTGATTTTGTAGAGTTGTTGCTATATATAGTTGCTAATAATTAATGATCAGCAACATATTTGTTTCCTGAAACATGAGTGACAGGGAACTATCTCTACAACTGAGGAAAAACCTATAACATCACCTTATCATGAGGGTGTCTGCGTTCTCATAGATCACTGTTACATCAATATTTCTTGCTCCTAGTGTCAACCACATCCAAAGTTAACAGTTTATAGATAGGGATATTGATTTCAAACTGAGCAACACCAATAAGACAACAATACCTCACCCACTAAGCATCCTGTCCAACAGGCTATTGACACTGTACTCACAGCACTCAAGGAACACACTAGACACTGAAAACTAACACACAAATCTCTTGGAATGTTTCTTTTCACTGTCTCATTTGCTCCAGTACAAATAATTAACTTCAAAGTCTCAAATCACAACCTAACCTCAAAATGCACACTAAAATATTAACAATTGACAATCACAGATGTTTTGAATGCACTATTTACAACATGACATCACCCCCGCAGATGTGTCGCATGAGATTTCACAAAGAACGCAAAAGCTGGCTCTGTGAAGCTGCCAGTATAGATTTGTGGGCAAAATGCTTTGTTTGAGTAGGTAGGTACTCGCAGCCTTCACTGCACGTAACTATAGATAGGTAGGCGCGTATGTTAGGTATGTGTAGTGCATGGCGTATATGCACCTAGCCATAATTCACTCGGGCGGCTCGTGAGCGCCACGGCGAGCCCGAGTGCCGTGTGCGGAGCCCGCGCCTCTCGCGCCGCCCTCGGACAAAGGGCAGCGCGACAGGTTTGGAGCGCCTCACAAAAACTGTAAACACGATTCTGATTTACGATCCCGGCGGCCCGATCCGAGTCATTCATACACGGCTGGCTCCACAGCCGCGGCGAGTGCGACGGAGGCGGTCACGCTCGGCCGCCGCGCCGCGAGATCGTATCGGCGGCGGCGCCCTGCCCGCGGTGCCGCGACGTCGCCGTGTCCTCGCCTCGCTCGCTCGCGGACGATGCGACCGTTTCGAAATGGCGCAACGCGACGGGGGCCGTGACGCTGCACGAGTGAGAGAATGTCCGCCGTGAGCGAGAACTGAGCGCGGACGGGACGTTTCGCAACCTCGGACGGGCTCACGAGGACCGAAATAATCCGCGGCGTAGGGCCGCGGGCGGAGCGCCGCCGCCGATCGGGAGTGGACGACGCGATACTCACGGCCTGGCCGCTCGTAGCGGGTCAGCAGCGCCGGCGTCCATGGCGCGCCCAGGCCCTGGCCGCGGCCGGGCTCCGGGCCGTCAGCCGAGCGACGCAACACTCTCTCTGATCTCACTCGAAACGCGACGAGAAACACCGTCGCACCATCTCGACGACACTGCACATCGACCGCGGCACTTGTATACGCGTATAAACACTTCGCGAACGGTGTTTTGTTACATCGGTTGACTTTTCTTTGAAAAATCAATATACATTTTCCCAGAGTTTAGAGATACGGACGAGTCGATGTCCAGCGCAGGTTAGGTGCGTGAAGTTTGCAAGCTTTTTTAGCGCACCGGTGTTACCAACATTTTTTTGCCCATTTTTTGTTTTGGGTGTTGTGATTTTTTTTGTGATTTGTACCTCACTTCAGACTAGTTGTCGTTGGATTGGGTCTTTCATAATGCGCTAACGCGCGCACAGTGGCGCCAACGTTTGTGTCAACGTTCCATTGTAATTTGCACTTCACAGTTCATTTTTAGTTATTGAGTAAATTAATGTTATAGTTAGTATTTAAAAATGTATGTATTGGGTATATAAATAAAAGAAATATTTATTTGTGGTTTTTAATCTATTCTTATTTATTAGAGTATTATGGCATATTTCTTTATATTTCAGTTAAAGGAATTGTTTTAAAATGTTTAACAATAAAACAGCAAACGATGTAAAATGATGATAGCTCCTCGTCTGTGATGTTAATGCGATTCAGGGTTAAGTTGGAGGAGTTGAATCTCACTTTAAACATAAAAAGTGAAGAGATCACACCTCCACTTAATCCGTCACGCTGTGTTCTCCTTTTGCGTACATTGATGTCCCGTGGTAGGTGCTGCCTAGAAACTCGTTGTGAAGCAGCTACACGCGTGAGCTGGAAAGATAGATCTGGCAGCATGCATCAAACTGTCAAGATCCCCTGTCCAACTCAGACGTGAAGCTGTTACGGGGGCTCTCCCTTCGGCATCTGTAAAATAAATAACGAATGTTACACATGAGCGTGATGTATTTGTGTGACAATTGAAGTGCGCGCGCTCGGCGCGGAGTCACGCAGCGCGCTATCACTACTCAAAAAGGTGCGGCTGACGCTCTCTGATAAGAGCGCCGCTTTTCCCTGTCGCGTCGACGAGCCTACGTTGCTCCGTAGCGAATGTACTAGCAATTTGATCATTGAATATTTAGAGGATAATTTAACATTCATAATTACATTCCGACCAGCGAATCACACGGAGCGAGCGAACACATGTGCCACTCGACCACCATATGTTATTACGTAATCATTATGGTTTTGTTTCAACAGGGACATCGGCTCGGCTGTATTCGATTATCACAAATGGTACGCGGTTCAAATAACTATGATTGTTGAGGTAGAGTTGTTAGTTTTACGGGTTCCACACAAGTTCAAATTAGAACAAAATATTTACATTAGAAACAATAAAGATCCCCTCACCAGATTATCGCAAAAGGAACGACACTTTTACCGACAGCTGGACAAAGGTGATGGTTACCCAGCAGCAGAGAAGACCAGGCTGATTATCACAAAACTCGCGAGAGGACACAGTCATTCTTAATCACAGCTCACAGTTGGATAGAGACCCGATCGATTGATGGGCCCATATTTATACTTTCGATGATATCTTTAGATACCGTATCAGAGGAGCGACGCGAGGTACGAATGTCCACCATGGTCGTGATAACATTCGACGGAACGGGAATCGATTGGTCCCCACGGCGCGTATCAGTCGCGCAAACACTCCAATCCACCAATCGGCAAGGTATCGGTGATAAGGGCTGACGAGGCGATATCGGCGTGTGGTGATGTGGAGGCTACGCCGACCGCCGGCCAGGGCCAGCGTGCGGGGCCGCCGCCACCACGCCGGCTTCTGCTGCCTGCGACGCCATCACGCCAACTACTCCCATTGTTTACACTCGAGATACCCCTTCATTACGTTATATCTCGCCGGTGACAGATAATTACACTGCTCTCATAACTATATGCAGTGCCCTAGCCGGCGCAATATTAAACGGTCAGGCAACGAAGGGCGTGAAATGGAGTGTTACCGTTCGTCATATTTTTAAACTCTGATAATCCGAGCAGGAAAATGTTAATCTGAGAGTAACCGCGAATAATAGTTGTAGAAGTATGTAGGTATAGAACGAGCGACTAGGATACGTGATACGTGGAAGAATTTCGACATGATAGATAAGGTGACAAAAGACGCATATCAAACGGTGTCATTTGATAAGGCACGCGGCGCCCGCGCTGGCGACAAAACACAGGTGTATTACAAGTACCTACTCTAAAATATCGTTGCAGGTCGTTTACTTTACACAGTCTAGCGTTAACACTAAGCTTTATAGTTACCATAGCATATAATTATCTTGGCGAATATACTGATATCAACAATAAACATAATAGTTTTTAATCAAAACTGTCGATGATGCTGTGTTGGCCAAACACTCCAGACAGTCTTGATCTTTTTTTCTTTCATATCTAAGAGTTGGCCTAGATTTTTGGTCACATAGTTCTAATATATGTACTTACATGAGAATTAAAAGTCTATTTGATAATGTTTTTTACCTTACTTGTTCTTATCGTTCACATTATCAATATGCCTTTAAGGTGATAAATTTTAAACAATAAAGACATTTTGTTGCTGCTGCCTTACATATTTGACATGCATGTCAATATTTGCAGTCATTTTACATATTCCCGATGGAATGCAAATATAATGTTAGTTGTCCTTCTTTTATTTCCGGTGATCAATTTGTAATATTAATAAATGTATGTAGGAAGAAAGATTATGTTAGCTTAGTGTTTTACGATTTTTGTTTAGTTATCTTTAGGGTAAGTAATATATCGGCCATTTACTGATGTGGGTACACCAGGTTCTAGTTAGTTATCTGAAAATTCTTATCGACTTAAGTTGTGAGTCAAATTTATGTTCTCTTGATAAGGTGCAAACGTATAACTCATAGGTACATAAAGATGCCTATACATAAAGTAATAAAATATAAACGAACCAGCTGCTGCAGATTTACATATGAACTGAGAATTGTCCAATTCTCTAGGTACTAATAAAAAGTAAGAGTAGCAGGACTCATGTTCTGCTTCAGAATTTGACAGTAAGTAAGGTGAAAGTTTATGACTAGTTCCTTCCACTATATTAGGTACTGTAAGTGACTACTGAGGAACGGGCAGATGGTAGTATATTCATCTGAAACAGCGTATCTCAAATAAAAGGTAAGTACACCGTACTTATAAAGCGTTATATCGATCAAAAAAGGGAGGTTAATTTTATTATAATTTTTATGGAATTAAATTAAAGAAGATTAATTAAAAAACAAGGAAGAACGAGTGATTGGGATGCAGGGGCTCTCCCTTATACCCAGGTCTTAGTAAGGAATCAGAAGCGGAACCAATAGAAGTAAAGGCAAATTGTGAGCGTGGGGGCGCGAGTGGGGCGCGAGTGGGCGCGTGGGCGGCCACGCGGGTGAGGCGCCGGCGGCGCGAGTGGGGGCGGCGCGCCGGCGGCCGGTCGCGGCCGTGAACTGAAACTTCGAAACTTCTGCAGTATTGTGTTTACATTGAACTTTGTTATGTGGGTTAAAGTTAAGCCAGAGTTCAACGGCGTATGTGCCGCTCGTTTTACTCGATTGCAAAGTTGACTCTCAAGTTTGTAGTATCGATTTTCATCTCATGTTTATCAAATGTTTCAAGGTTGTTCCTGTTGATTATTGGGCCCGTTCAGATACAGCGACAGGTGCATTTACTGATGGGATGTTCTGCGATACCATTTCATCGATATTTTTGTTTTTAAGATTTATGATTAGTAGGTACCTATTTAAACATAATTATAGGACGTGGTTATGAACGAAAAATTACAAAGTTTTAGTATTGACATTGTAGGAATTTAAAGTGGAGTAGTACCTACTTCTTTTCATCTCTTTTTTTTATTTTAGACGTGTCAGACCAATCTTGAGTAATATTTATTGTATAAAAGAAAATATCACTCTTGTAGGTATTCGTTTGGAAAGTTATAACCAGTCGATTATATTGATATATCTTTGTTATTTTTTGTCAACATTTACTTTTTGTCCGGACTGAAGTGAGCCTTAGTTATTCTATGGAAATAAAGATTTGCAGGAATAGGCATGTAGACAAACAAATAGTAATTTCCAACGGGACCGGGTGAATCCGGTGTGATACAGCGCGATCTAGCGGTTCTAGTTATATCGTCGGTTCTCCCTGAGGGTGGACGCAGTGCTCGCCAGTGCCTGGTCCCCTTTTTGGACGATCCCAGTTAGAGATCACGTTTCAGTGCTATTTATTTTTATTTATTTAACTTTATTGTACAAAATGTTACAAAATATACAAATGGCAGACTTAATGCCAGATGGCATTATCTCCCAGTCAACCCTGTTCACAAAATAGAAAAAAATATATTTATAGTGGTGCAGACAATAAATATACAAAATAGATAAACGTGGCATACATATTTGTATAATTAAACGCAATAAATGCATGTGATATAAAAACAAATATATAATAACGTACATCAGAAATAGGGTTATAAAGTTAGAGGAGCAGCATCAGTAAATAAAGTACGGAGACAGCGTTTCAAGATAAATTTGTTTGGGGATTGCTTAATATTCAACGGAAGCTCGTTCCATAGTCGTATAGCTGTCACTGTAAAAAAGTTTGTCAAAATACTAGAGTGATGAGAAGGAGTTAAGAGCGAGAGAGTATTAGAAGAACGGAGATTACGCTCGCGAGAGGAAGATAGGAATTGGAATCTGTCCTTTAAGTTAATTGATGCGTACGGATCAAAAAGTATTTAAATTAGTATGGTTAGAACTCGAATTTTGCGACGTTTACGAATAGGAAGCCAGCCGAGAAGAGAACGGTAATGGGAAATATGATCGTATTTACGTAAACCGAAAATGAAACGAAGACAGTTGTTTAATAGACGATCCAATTTAATGAGGAGTTCTTGAGAGATATTAGTGCAGCACACGTCACCATAGTCAATTATGAGTAAAACCAAGGGTTGAATAAGAAGGGTTTTGGTTTTAGTAGGAAGAAAATGTTTTAATCGATAGAGAGCACGAAGCGTTCCAGTGACATTACTGCTGATTTCATTAACATGTGTATCCCAGGTTAAGGAAGAGTCGATAAATAGGCCAAGATTCTTATCGCATGTGGTGTAGGGCACTACCACGTTATTAAAAATGATTACAGGTACATTTTTTAAACTGGATAATTGCCGTGTGCTGCCCAAGATAATGGCTTGAGTCTTGGATGGTTTCACAGAGACACCAAACTTTTATGACCAGTTTATGATGTTGGTCAAATCAGCATTAATCCGAGCAATGGCATTATCCGGGTCATTGTACTCTGCCTGAGTGTATAGTTGCAGGTCATCAGCGTATGGAGATGGTAAGAGCAGCCAATAGATTTGGTGACAAGGTTTATGAAAAGGGAAAATAATAACGGAGAGAGAATGCCACCTTGCGGCATACCAGCATCAATTGTCACCCACTGGGACAAATCATCACCCAGGCGCACCGCTTGCTGGCGTTCTCGAAGGTAGAATGCGAACCATTCTCGAACCGAATCAGAGACCCCGACGTAAGAGAGAATAGAGAGGAGAACTTTGTGATTGATAGAGTTAGAGAAATCAATCAGAATTAAGACCGTTAGGCGGGATTATTCCATTCCAACTCTTACATCATCCAGGATATTAAGTAGAGCTGTTGTAGTGCTATGTCCTGTACGAAAACCGGATTGAAAGGGACTTAAAAGGACGTTTTGTAAGACATGGCTAGAGAGCTTTTTGTGTACAGCTGCCTCGATAATTTTAGAGAGATATGGCAAAATAGAGATGGGGCGAAATTGATGGGAAGAAGTAGGGTTAGGTGTCTTAGGAACCGGGATAACATAGGCTTTGCGCCATATACTGGGAAAGGAGCCATGTTGTAGGGAGAAATTGATAATGTGAGTCAATGGTGGTAGAATAAAGTTAAGTAAGAGAAAGACCATGCGGCGACTCACATCATCATAGCCAACAGCATTGGATTTGAGAACTGAAATAGTTTTAAAAGTATCATCTAACACATTAGCTGACGGACGTGGCAAGGAAGTGATTAAAGTTATAGTTGATCATTTTACAACGGGATCTAGTGTGGTAGTTAAAGAGAAGTGTTTGTTAAGCTTGTTAGAGGAAATAACAGAGTTAGACTCGGGAGGGTTTAAAGACTTCCCGAGACCCTGAGAATGCAAAAACTTCCATACGTTTGCCGAAGATGATGATTGAACATTGTCGTGAATAAATCTACGTTTGGCTGATCTTACCAGTTGATTACAGCGATTTCGAAGTCTTACTGCTGCAGTCTTACTACTATGGTATGTCACAGCTAGGTACACAGGACATTGGTAGAATAGACTTTCGACTCGAGACTCGAAGGTGTTTCATCATAGCAGCCGTCCAAATCCAGTAGCAACGTCCAACTGGTGGGCAAATGCCTACCCAAGAAAAAGAGAATCTTGCCCATAATTGCTACGCTGGGCCGGGTTGGTGACAATCGCAGAGCATAGCTTCGCGACGGGGATGCTGCTGCCCATTACCGCCCTGTTGCTTTCGTGCTACGCTGTTTCGGGTGCCTATATCGCCATCTGCCTTTTCCCATAACTCAGTCGCCTCTTAAGACATCTGGAACAGAGGGAGATACTGTTCTACTCTGCCGGTAGCCACGGTGGTATAACATTTTATTTTATGTAATATTAAAGAAATATATTAAGTATTTATTGTTAATAAATTTATTGAGAAGATACGATGCAGTCAATATACAACTGTCGACTTTTATAACGAGATCAACGGAATTTTAAAATCTATATTGCACTAAAAAACTATGAAACTACTGTATCAGGTTATACAAAAAGGGATTGCACCCTGTTTGTTTACACATAAGTGTGGCCCCTCATGTCGCAGGCTTCCGTGCACTTTTTAAACCGTTTACCAACGTGTGACTGTTTGTTTGTTGGCCATGAAGCTTGAGGCCATGTAATGAAGAAATGTTCGCGCAAAAATGTTGATGCGTAAGAACAGGACGGGCGGCGTTCTTAAAATGTGAGTTACAGCAAAACTAATTTTATATCCAATCCACACCAAACGGATTCATTCAGAATTATCACCGTTTATTCCGAATAAAAAGTAACCGATGTGCTATTCAGACTATCTTCTATTTTATCTCTGTGCCAAATTTCCTAAAGTCGTTCACCCATATGGAAGTGGAACAAAGCACGTTTATATGAGTAAAATTTTTGAGGTATGCATCAGTCGGGGGTCATGCAGTCGGTTACACGAAGTATCGTAAATTGTGTTTTTGGCTGTAACTATCTCTTCAGGCGACTTTCACATCTCCAGCACGCTACAATTTCAAAACAATTCGATATAACACAATAAAATAGCTTAAACAAGTAAATGCTTTGGTGTGTTGCATTAGGCGCGACCCTACGCCAGAATGCATCGTGTTTCGTAAGCGTGCGTGTCCTACGCACCGAGGGCGCCGAAAGAGTGGGCGAGGGGCGCGGGTGTACGGGAGTGCGGGAGTGCGGCGTGCCCTCCGCCCTCAGCTTAGCAACTTGTCCTCCAGACACTCGACGCTGCCGCTGCAGGCTACTTGAGCCTCGAACACAACTTTATTCAGCTTCTTAATCTGCTCCAAAACAGTTGTCGTGACGGATTGTAATATCAACGTAACTATTTTCTACTCAATGCATATGTAAATACATAAACGATTTTGGCAGGATTTTCAGTGGCAGACAGTTGTCGCTAGGAGGTCTAACTTTGGACAGTTTTATTTTAGACCGTGAATATCCCCGCATAGTAATACCAACTATTCAATGGTGGACAACAGCAATTTTACAGGGGACGTATCCAGAGTTCAACAGTCACGGACGCGAACCAAGTGGTCAGTGCACTACGTACATGTCTCATCGGAATTTAAAAGTCAAGGACTTCATAAAGTCAACGTAAACAAAATTTTGGATTTGATATAAATTTAGAATAACTAACTAAATATCTTAGTTTAAAATTGAACACTACTTTTGCTTTATTGATTTCGAAGTCGATTGAAAGTTGTTAGGTATATAAATTAATAAAATCCATGTGTTGATGACGTCCGTGGCTTCGATCACGTAGAGACCACGTAGAGGGATACTGTCACCGGACAGCGGCGATGGCGAGCGGTCGGCGCGGCCGCAAGAATAAATAACCTTATTCTCTAAAATACACATATCTCAAATTCTACATCATATTAATGTATAGATAACACTAAAATATAAATTGAAAACAAAAGTTCAACATGTAAATTATTGTTTTTAGTGGGGATCGAACCCACAAAACACACACTTGGCACACCAGATAGGCACCCTGCCATTGCGCCATCGGGCCCGTTATGAAACTAAAACGAAACTGTATGAATAAGGTTTGCTGTTTATGCAATTCATCAAATCCGCCGTCTAATATCCGAGCCGACCTCAGCCGACCCTAGCCGACCTCAGCCGACCTCAGCCGACCCCAGCGCAGTCTTACGGTTCACTCTTACAATCGTCTTTTCTTCTTGAGGGTGGACTTTCTACGCAACGCTCGCTGGAAAGGATTTTCTCATTCATGATTCGATCGCGCAGAGACTCCGATCAATGCCCACTCTATAACTCCAACGAGTTTTCAGTTGTTCAATGAGGCCATAGGTAGTGACGTCTCACTGTCGAAAAATGTTCAGTTTAGTTAGGAACAAGTGGGTGCGGCCAAGACACGCAGCAGGCCACATATTCAGTGTGCGACATGACACGACGACTCGAACCGCCGACGACGGCGCGGCGCGGCCGCACCTGAACCTATTTTTGTTATCAGAATACTTGTTCCCGATAACTTTTCACACGAAATATTATTTTATTATTATATCAGGCTGTTACTCAGTACCGGGTACGAAGTGACCTCATTTCCGATAATCTATTAACTGCTCTGCAGGTATGTTGCCTGTTTGCGTATCTGCGAAACAATTGTTATCCTAATCTGTAGCTGATACCGACAGGAGTGCGATATTACTTAAACTTTGTACCTACGGACTGACTTCATAATTTCGGGCTTATTCAAGGTCTATTCGATAAACTACATACGTAGGCACAAATGCAGCACCGCGACTATGTGCCACGTCCCGCGGGATCGCTCGGTCTTGGGGGATTTAAAGCAGCCGAGTAAAGTCGATTCACCGGCTAACCCTAAACGTGTAACCAACGATTACTTTAACCAAATCTTAGTAACTACGGTTGTAGGTGAAGTTTAAAAAAAATAATTTACTCGAACTGAGAACCTCCTCTTTTTTTAAATCGGTTAAAAAGTACCGGTCAATCTGATATAGACAAGATTTATTAAGATACTTATCTCACACTTAGCCTTTTCTGTTTATGTATTTAGCAGGGACACCAAGAAGAAGTTCCACATACTGTTATCGTGATAGATATAAACATTCCCTATATTACAATAATACACCAGAATAACACAATGTTCATCAATAATTATATTATAATAAGTCTTGTCTGTCTGCTTGTTATCTGTTCACTACCTAGCTGATGGATCGATTTTCATGAAATAGATCATATCAAATAGGTGGAGGAAATTTACATCAGCAACTTTTGATCCCGAAAATTTTTCTACAACAAAATATAAAGACAAAAGTCCACGTGGACGCCTTTTTCACATTTTGTACTATAAATAGGAATTTATCTGTGTGTCAAAATCACGCCTCGTGTGAATGTTGTCTTTATCATTTAGATTTTTGTAAAAATTTCAATGAATGCGGCTAATAACACCGGTCGTCAACAAACTAGACGCACAAACCATTATCACATTTTATTTTCAAAATAATTGATATTTTCTTAAATTAACGAAGCAATTACTGAATCTGTGTATGAGGTCCCATTTTCTTGAAATTCGATCAAAAAGTTGCAACAATCTTCCATAATAGTTATTTTCATCTTAAGATAAATCTTATTGCCGTGTTTGGAAAACTAATATTAACAATATGGATATTCACTAATTTTTAAATAAACAATATATTATGCGTTTATAACACCACCTTTCTGAGATATGGACAACTAAAATTTTGCTAATATTATCCATAAAAAGACAAGTAAGTTCTTTTTATGAATATCAAGATTGTACTTCGAATTAATATTAATCAGCAGAAAGAAATTATAGAAATAAAATTAAATTTTAAAATAAATATAGGGAATTCATAGTAATACAATCAATAAAAATAAATTTTAAATAAGTAAGTACTGTTTATCTTTATATATAAATATGCAAACTCGCTATTTGAGCATTTTTACAACTTTAATGTTGAATATTTATATCAACTTTACTTTTTGAGTTAATATATATACATATATATTTAATTCACAGATATGTATTTGTCACTTCAAAATCATTCAAAAGTAGTGTTTTTGTTATTATCGTGTAATACTAATGTTTGAAATAATAAAATAACTTCTATACAGGTACACGTACAGCAGACGTTGTGGTAACTCCGCTGGTGGCTTCTGATATTGTAAACGCGAATGATGTTAGTCATGGACAACCAGAGCAGAACTCATGAGAAATCAAACAAGCTAGAACATGACGAGATTTTGTTATACTTGGACGCTTATATGTATATCATACTTGACTTACGTCCACTACTACACCTCCTAGAGAAGTAGTCCTTGGGGATATATACCACACAGACACGCTTCACTTTTAAAAAATATATAAGCAGAATTCCAACTCAATCAGTTGTGGGACAAGTCTAAAATTCAAATGAAAGATTTGTCCGGCACATTTTAACTTCAAACCAACAAAACACTTTATAGAAGCTTTGAGTAATTGCAGAGAGGCCTCTAGTTCATTAAAGGACTGTCCTTTTGCAATACTATGGTTTGTGATCGAACTAAAAGCGTGATATATATAGCAGCCGACTGTTAGAAGTAGTCAGCTCCTGCCGCTGCTGGTTGGCGGTAGGAACAGGTACACGACAAGGCGCTATTAGCATCCAGAAACAATTTACGAGTTCAGCGACCGAACACAGGCTAATACCTACTGATATATTAGCACACGAACGTTTGTGTGTTTGGTACTGTTTCATACCCTTTGGGGCGTGGAGGGATACGGGATGGATCTCACAATAATACCTGATATAATAAATAATCACACACCATACATGATATGCCAGAATAACACATAGAATACAATTGATATTTTAGGTATATATCTTTTTTGAATATTTTATTTATTATTTTTTATATTTAGAGAAAAACAACAGTAGGAAAGGATGTGATCGAATAAATATGCTCTAATCAAGTGTGTTACGAAATTATTAAAACGAGAGAAATGCACACAGGCAGTTCTGTTACAATGGTACCTGGGCTTTATCTCGTTTTTTACACTTTATTTGTTGAAGGAGCACGATACAGATAAAGATAAGTGCCTGTCGACGGTTTTATCGCGGACTATCGCGCGAAAAGTATTCGCTTGGGGAAATAATAATTGTTACACTTGCGATTGCTGCGAGCTAATAGAATGAACATTTTTGACAAATTATTCATATTCTGGTTACCGAATATAACTTAGCTTATAGGTATTTAGTTACATTTGTAGGAACACAGAATAGTTATCAACGCTTTATATCACAATTTTTAATAATAGGATTACGTGTATGTTAAATATTTAAGAACTACACGAACAAAAAATAAAATAAACAATAAAATATTGAAAGTATCAAAACACATACGTTGCCCTATCAACCTTTTTTCAAAGTTTCAATGTTTTGAATATCTGCAATTTAGCTGAAGTAAGTTAACTTCACAAACATTGTGTGTTCATTAATCAAAAGTTTGGCGCAGCGCCTCTCCGCCCTCATCTCCGCGTCCGCCCACCCGCTGCCCTTTCTTTGAACGCTATATATGTACATCAACTGCTCCTATAGGAATTTGGGTCTTTATTCAAACACTTGTTGTCGTTGGCAACACTGAACCTCGAAGGTCAATATTTGACAAATGGCTGGGCTATCTGTCACTTTCTATAGCTCAAAGAATAAACATAGCGTTTACATAAAATATTTACTTTTGTATGAATTATGGAGACTATTTGTCGATTGTGTTGTTCAACGAAGTTTGTAAATAACTCTTTGTTCGACGAAGAAAATGCGCTTTACATAAAAATGGAATTGTTTTTGCCTATAAAGGTTTGGAAACATTTTGTTGGTTAAGTAATTGCGTTTTCCTGTTATTAAATCTTCTGCGATACTGATAATACCAAGTCCTCAGGTGGGTAAAGGTGACATGTTGCCGCAGAAGGTGTGCAACCGCTGCAGCTGCAAGGTGAATGATTTATACCAGTTTTGTAATGTAGCAATCGAGGCACAAGACAGGTTGGTTTCCCACACTTAATAATTCATTCTATGTTAATAATAACTAGGAGACGTACATTCTGTAGACTCTATTGATTATATGAACCATTTAAATATCGGAAATAATATAGATAGCTTATATCAAATTTTAAATTATTTCTTTATTAATTAATTATATATCACAATTAATTATATATATTAGTAAATTTTTATCAATTTTATCTTATGAATTTTCAGGTTGCGGGGCCTGATGCGAGTGGATGGTAATTTGAATGGTTCCATAGATCTTAGTCTCACAAAACAAGAAATTAAGTCACCAACTACACAAGATACTGACAAAGCTGAGCAAGGAACACAGACCGAAGATTTGTCTTGTGTCCCTTTAATATCACAGCAATGTGAGGAGAACATTGTCAAGGATGAACCAAAACCTGTGTCCCCATCACTTATAAAGAAAGAGGATGGCTTTGAATCAGACTACTTTAACACTGCAGACAACATCCACTCTGACAGTAGTGAAGATGTCTCTCTTATCAGCCTTAAGAAGAAGAAGAAAAATCGTAAATCACACTCAAATGGCGAACCTCCGGCAAAAAAAGCTAAAAAAAAAAAAACAAAACTGAAACATTGGGAAATGTTAATAAATGCTTTACCTAACAGCACAGCTCTCTCATTGATCGATAAGGCAGAGCCGGTAACATTGACAGATTTGAAGCAGGAGGACTGTCAGGAACTTGATATGGTTAAACTGCCCATAAAGGTTAAGAAGGAGAGTTGCGATGAGGATCTGTACCAGTGTTGTATTTGTTTTATGCAATTGTACTCCCGGAGTGATATGCTGCAGCATTATAGGTATGATTGCAAGCATCTTAACTGATAATAAGCAATATGCATGAACTATATCTTAGCCATCTTAACCAATCAGATAATGGAATATTGTGTACTTACGAGACCTTAACAGACTCTTCATCATATGCTATTTTTTAATTTATTAGCCTGTTTACAACCAACCAATTTTAATGATCAACTAATTAAAAGCTATTGATAAGGAAGGAATTGCTATAAAAAAGAAATCGCCTTGAAATTTAAATAGAAAACATTTCTTATAATAGAAATTTATAGTTGGTTATAAACATTAAAATGCCATATAAATTAGGTAAAACTCATAATATGGTCATGTGTACATAAATTGTATCATGCAATGCAAGTCTGCTGGGGTAGATGAGTTACAAAGTGTCGTGTGTTGTGTCAGGCAGCACGTGAGCGAGTCGGAGTCGTGGGGCGAAGTGCCCGCGCCGCCGCCCCCGCCCCCCGGCCAGGATACGCCGCGCTGCGTGCGCTGCAGGAAGGTATTTCTCTCATTCTAATAATAGAACATACGGACAGACAAGTGTCCGCTTTGCGCAGAATCGACGCGGTTCGATAATGTCAATAGAGTTTTACAATATTGCATTTATTAAATTCCACTTAAGGCCTACCCTAATCCAAGTAATACTATATTCGACGTTCGGTTACTATGAGGGCTTTTACGCCGGTCATGAACCGCCTTTCGAACTCGTTAAAGAAAGGTATTTCTTCAATCAGCGACTCACTCTCGCTCGTCTCCGAGGACAGCTCTCGATCGGGGTGATTCGTTTGCATCTTCAAAGATCACTGCTGACGACTTCGGCCGGATATTGGTCGAGTCGGCTGGATCAGTACGTCCGGGGCAATCCATACATTAGAATGAGCGCCCGCTAGAAGCTGGCGGCCCCGGCCGCCGCCGGCAGGCGCTGTGTCAAGGTGTCGTGCGCAGGTGGTGGCGGCGGGCGAGTGGGGCGCGCACTGGGCGCGGCACTTCGAGCGCGACCGGCGCCCATACCGCTGCGCGCTCTGCGAGAAGACCTTCCGCGACCCGCACCAGATACTCAAGCATGGTAATTCCTTTCTTTACAAATACGGCTTTACAGGTGTTTCAGTAACGTCAAATACTAGCTATTGGTGGAACCTCAACCACCGCCGACTATTGTTCTATCTGATAGTACTGCACTGTCTGGTACCTACTAGCACTCTAGTTCTAAATATTTAAATGCGTATGTATGCGTTATGTATACGTAAAGACCCAAATTAAGTTATTTTAAATTTCATTTTACTATACTTTATAAAGTTCCCGGTGGGGGTGCGACCCCCTCCAACGACACGAAGAAGAGACAACAAAGAGATGCAGACGAGCTCGGGACGGTCACTACTATATATAGATTATATTTATGTGAGAAATTATTTATATATTATTTAGTTTCGTTTTTCTCTCTTTAATGGAGTATGCACCTCCCTGTTGCAGGCCAGACGCACAAGCCGGGCGAGGGCGCGGCGGCTCAGGGCGCGCTGCCCGACAAGCGTTTCATCTGTGACCTCTGCCCCGAAGGTTTTGTCTACATGAGGTCAGAGTCAGTCCGAATTTTCATAGGCAACGAACACGAAAACACTCCCACGATCTACGACTACCTATATAAATAAATAATTTCACACAACATTCCATACCTTTGACCTTAATCCGATAGTTTAAAGCATGCGTCTCAAGCATGTCAGGCAGCACTCTTTACAAAGTCTGGACTGCATTTGAAGTCTTACTGTTCGGTGTTACACATCGACAGAGAGGATTCCGAGTAAGCAGGTACGTTGTGTGCACTTCTCGACACTCGACAACGACAGCTACGTTTTTAATAAATAAATAAAAATAATGAATTCCCACAACATCTCACACATTGACCTGATTCCGTGATAAGTCGCTTGAAGCTCTCAAAGCAATAACAAATATCATATAAATATTTGTCTTCGGCGGGGATCAAACTCACGAACTTTGGCGCACAAGACAGGATCACTACTACCAGGCCCGTCGTTTACCGCGACTCCGTCTGCTTGGACTAAACTTTGTAACGCTAACTTGATCTACATATACGATTACGATATTACGATATACGATTTATGTAATGAAAATTTGGAGTCTGAGTGTTAAATATCTATTTGTGTATTATATTTGTAAATCCTGTATTATCTGATATCCATAACAAGTGCTTTAAACTACTTATGTAAGGTTAGGTCCTCGTATGAGGTGATGTGCGATTTTTTTTGGGCCAATAAAGTAGAATTGTTCTGTGCAAAGTACCGCGAGGCAACTTGGGTATTGGCAGGTGGCGGTATATCCGAAATATAATACACCTCTGGTGTAGCTCAAGTCCACAGGCTACAGTAACCACGCACGTACTGTCAGACGCGCTGTGAGCTTGGCGACCGAAAACCCCAGGCAAAGAAACCCCAGCGGAGCGAGATGACTCCGCCTACCGATTATGATTAAACCGAGCGAACCAGGTTCTACTACTGAGACCATTCGAAATCTCTCTCTCGCACTGTGGCGAGCTGGGCGTGTGACTCTGCACTCTTCACTGGGCCGAAGCACCGGGGCACCGTGTTGGACTCGGTTCCAGGACGAATTGTTAAATCGTCGTTGATCATACACTCACCAGCGACATTGTACCTTCAATAATAAAAACCGCCTGTGTGTGCTCTACCGTTTGTATATCGGCTATCGGGAGCCCCCGAGTGAGAGAGTCGAGTCACGGGATTCGTAATGAGGATATATACGCCGTTTGGTGGCCAATATTGACGTAATATATTACCATGTTACTATTCATTCATTATACTAGCACCATCTGTTAGTGCTATGTGTTTGCGCAATCACTGACATGTCACTGGTTGCGTCAAGTGAATATAGGGGAGTTAAATCCTTGAGTTTTCATAAACTATAGACTATTTATTAATTCAACAAGAGCGGCCAGTATTTTTTATTTTCTGTTCTTTGCCTTAATTTTTTTTAAGAATTTGAGCGGTCGTGCTGGAGGCGAGTCCTTGGAGTCGGGTATACGGTGCATTCGGCGACGGCCCAGTCTCAGCCCACGAGAGTTGTAAACTTTTTGTCTATACGGGTTTAACCGTGCACTCCGATCTACCGACACGTCCACCGGCGCACACAGCCCGCCCGAGCCGGTCGGTGTCGGTGCCGGTACAGTGTGCGCGCGCAGGTACCTGCTGGCGCACCGGTCGCGCGCGCACCCCGAGGCGGCGGCGCGCGCGCTGGTGCTGCGCTGCGCCGTGTGCGCGCGCTCGTTCGCGCACCTCAACTCGCTGCGCCGCCACCAGCGCGCGCACTCGGGCGAGCGCAACTACCTGTGCAACGTGTGCGGCAAGGCGCTGTCCAGCCGCGAGCACCTCAAGTTCCACATCCGCATCCACACCGGCTTCAAGCCGCACGTGTGCAAGTACGTACCGCCCCGCCCGCCCCGCCCGCCCCGCCCGCCCCGCCCACACAGGCTTGACGCGCGCTCTCCGGCTTGCAGGACGTGCGGCAAGGGGTTCGTGAAGAAGTGCAACCTGACGCTGCACGAGCGCGTGCACTCGGGCGAGAAGCCGCACGTGTGCTCGCACTGCGGGAAGGCGTTCAGCCAGCGGTCCACGCTCGTCATCCACGAGAGGTTCGCCCTTGTCTCATATCTTTAGAAGTGATTCCCCGTTTCCATACGAAGTACCGATTGCTCGCTAGTATTTATGGATTGGACATGCGGCGCGTGCGTGCGGCGCGTGCGTGTGTATGCGTGCGTGCGT
>JACJUM010005600.1:1352009-1388743 GCA_020976665.1 Heortia vitessoides
GTGTATGCGGCGCGTGCGTGCGGCGCGTGCGTGTGTATGCGTGCGTGTGTATGCGTGCGTGCGTGCATGCGGCGCGTGCGTGTGTGCGTGCGTGCGGCACGTGCGCCGGCGGTGACGTGATATGTGTCGCGCAGGTACCACAGCGGCGCGCGGCCGTACGTGTGCGCGCTGTGCGGCCGCGGGTTCGTGGCCAAGGGCCTGCTATCCATGCACCTCAAGACCACGTGCATCTAGCGAGGCGCCCGTCCCACTGTGCGTATTACACGTTATTTAACATAATTATACACCACATAATATAATTAGGTTCTAACGGGTTTCGGTGGCCGAATTATTTTTTCAGTTTTATTTATAATTGTAACCTTAACTATCATCACAGGTTGACCTGACCTAGTGCGAGCGTGCGCCAAACAATGCAAATATACCGAAATTACATGTAAATATTTGAACTCTGTTGCGGGCCGGTCCACAACGCGGTTCGATCTGGTGCCGAGTACGCTTGTTTTGTGCCCGGTCTCACGCACCAATAGAGTTCGCCTCACGTGGAGCCTGTGTGGCGGCACTGCGTCCAAGCTGTCTTAAAACAAAACCTAGTACCCATTGGCTTGCTGTGCAATCGTGTTATATAAAAAGTATATATGTTATATATACCTTTTATATTAAATTTACTCACTTGTTTATTCTTTTACCAATTATTCTTATTTATCTATCTTAAATCACAATAATCTAATACAATTAAAGTCTATTCTTCCACCAATTATTCTTATTTATCTATCTTAAATCACAATAATCTAATACAATAATAACCTCTCAACTGACCATTGACCTCAGACTTTAGCGCTTGTCAGTTGTCAATGTCATTCAATGTCGTTCAAAAATTAAAGAAATATTATTTCTTTACATCTCCCCCCCGTGGGGAAGAAAATTCACCCGTGGATTTTCTTTTAGGTCTCTTCCATGTCTTCTCTTATGTCTTCATTACCCGTTTCTTCTTCTTCTTTTATCTGTACTGGAATAAATTTTGAAACATGAAATAGATTTGACTCCGTTTTTCTATGTCCTGTATCAATCTCGTAAATAGTATTTGTTCTTTTATTTATTATTTTATATGGTCCTATTCTTAGTTGATCTAGTTTCTTTCTATTTAGCTTATTCCCGTTTTCAACATAAACCATATCTGCTTCATTAAATTCTCTATCTTTTCTATTTTTATCGTAACGCATTTTGTTATAGTCATGTGATTTCAAAGTATTATTAAACGCTGTTTCTTTATCTCTCATCCAGACATTTTTTCCACGTTCTTGACGTAGTTCCTTTGGTAAGATTGTAACATCTGTTCCAACATCATACTTGTCTTTGGCAAATACTGATTTATATTGTTGTATAAGTTTATTTATTTCGATCCTTTTATTTTCATCTAAGTGGTCAACTTTTATTTTAAAGTCTTCTTCCTTAATATGTTCATTGAAATTAATTTCATATACTTTTCCTAATCTGTTATTCTCGTTTTTGTCTTCATTTAACTCTGCCTCAATCACTGAATTATTTACATGTCTGATAAATTTTCTATTCAACACGTCATCCTCCTTAAGCTTGAACCAGCATGCAGATTCCGGATGATAGCGGACGCCTTTATTCAATTTTTCACACGTTTTACATGGAGTCCGCTCTTCAATTCTGGTATTTATCTTCTGATAGTCATATTTTCTATAGGGTCCATTTTTATATTTTTTTACCAACTGTTCATACTTTCTCACCTCCTTGAATAAGTCAACTGTATCCTTCATCTCTTCTCTATTTATCTTCTCTAGTACAGATGCTGCCGCAATGAGATCCACTAGTGTACCTGTGTCTATTGTTCTCCTCATATCCAATATAAGTTTCTCCTTTTTTATGGCATAGTCCACTAATGAACCCTCCCGATGTTTAAATGACAGTGCATAACTCACTTGATTCCAGTCTTGTTTGACAAATGTGTCACAAAACTTTCCCTTCCATTCTGTCCAGTCTGAATCTAGGGTCAATTTTATAACCATTGAACCGTACCAATCAACATAGCTTTTGTCCATGAATAGTCGGAGGATCTCAATTTTTTTCTCATCTTCCGTAATGTCAAAACGAGCACACTCCTTTTCAAACATTTCAATCCATTGACTTGCGTTCGGGTTTTTACTTGTAAATTTGTCAATCACAAACTTCTCTGCAATATATTTTAAATTTTGTTTTTTTAATTCTTGTGTGGTTTCAATTAGTTTCGAAAATATTTTTTCCAATGACTGTGTATCAGCTACTTGTCCTCCAGATGTTACTTTTTGTTCAATTTCTTCCAGATATTCCTCTCCGAATTGTAAATTACCATCTTCGTCCACATAGATTTTACTCAGTTCATCTGACATTTTAATCCAAACTTTTCGTGTCTGGTATCTGTTCTTTAAACTATTTTTTATTTTTTTATATGCAGAGGTCTTTATCAACTCTTTGTGAAGGCCAACCGACTGTAGTTCTTCTGGTATAGCAAACACTTTTTGTTCCTTCGTGGTTATTGATGTTACACAACATGTGTTTGATTTCCCATCACTCGTCGGTAACAATGTAAATCCGAAGCGTAGTTGTTCCATCGTTTCTGCTTTCTTGGTATTTTAATAAACAATTGTCGTTTTATATTGTTTATTCTTTTACCAATTATTCTTATTTATCTATCTTAAATCACAATAATCTAATACAATTAAAGTCTATTCTTCCACCAATTATTCTTATTTATCTATCTTAAATCACAATAATCTAATACAATAATAACCTCTCAACTGACCATTGACCTCAGACTTTAGCGCTTGTCAGTTGTCAATGTCATTCAATGTCGTTCAAAAATTAAAGAAATATTATTTCTTTACATATATAATATAATTTTATATTACTAATTTGGCAAATTGACTTTATTTCGTTATGTCACTTTACCCAGGCAGTTATATACTTCTCCGTCCCTTCAAACCGGGACACAAGAATGCATTACGTTTTCGCAGTAGTACCCGTTCTGGACCACTTTACTCTAACAAATCAACATGTCTCAGGTTTCAGGTGAAACCCGACCCGTTTTTATCAGAGTCGACCCGACCCGAGTCCAGACCGCCAGTCCAGTCCATTTGGGACAAGTTGATTATTTACTAGTTAAAACATGCGTTGTGATGTCCATTTACATTTGTCCATTTGTATTGTTTGTATAGTATAATGATCTATTATAATGAGAATTTAACGCGTATTGTAACGCGTATAGTAATGCGCGTAATGATGTGTTGCTCTTGCTGTTGCAGAGGCCGCCGCCACCGCCGTCGTCGCCGGCCCCCGACTGACACGTAGGCTAAGTGAGCACACGCTAACATTCTAATTTAGTTTCTTCTGCTTCTCCTGAGCGTAGTTTAATCTCTATGCGGCCACTTTTACTAAACGTGAATATTTTAAGATGATCTCTGAACTATCGCCAAAGTATCTTTCATAATATGTTGTTTATTTTTTGTTTACCTAACTAAAGCTAAGTATTGTCCTAAAATCAGCCAGACACATTGATTTTCACCGACACCAGAAGGTTCGCTAGTTCCCGCTCATTCCCGCAAAACAAAAGATGATCTATTTAACTTTTGAATATAATTATTGTGTTAGCTAGCCTCAAAAAGTGTTTACTTACTAAAAACCTAAATATTTTTATATAATGACTACGGTCTTCGCACCAACTATCTACAACTATCCCGACGTGTACCGCGTACATCGCGCGATTCGTTCTGCCCACGATATCGCACCATTGTACGGTCCGCGCAGTGTACGCGCCACGGTCGGACACAGGCCGCACCGCCTGCTGGCGGGCCGCTACATGAATGTGAGCGTGAGTGTAAACAAGTATACGATAGTTCCCTCAGTGTTGAATGTGATAACTTTAGCGTAATTAATGCAAACTATCATTATGTACTTGTAAATAATCGTGCATGTGTTGATGGTTCGTGACACGGCTGCACATTGTCAAAATAAGCAACACCAGGCGTTTGTCTAAGCAGAAGAACCGCCCAGCCCCCGCAGGCGATTCCTCATGTATCGTTCATTGTATTTGGGTGTATTATATATAATGTAAGTCGTATTGTAGGTGAATTAATTTATATTTGTTAAATGTACTCACATTGGGGAATAATAACAATTAATGTTCCCTTAATGAATACAAACTTTCAGTTAAATCGTCTTAAATATTTTAACAGTTTTAAATGTATGACGTCAGTTATTTCACATCGCACTGTATAGATTGAGACTACCGACCACTTTAAAGTATAAACTAATGATTATATGTAGTACTAAATGGCAAAAATCAATTCGATTTCGATCTTAGTCAACGCGTATGTACCCAAGATCGAAGGTCGCCGAGTCACCACTCAACCCACAGTCTGTCTCGGGAGAATATATACCTATACCAATCACATTTCACACGGCGGGCGCGTTCATCGAGTCCGCTCCCTCGAGCGAAAACAGTTCTCTTTTGCAAAAACTTAGCTTCATCCCCAACGATGGTCACCCGAATCTAGGTATTGAGCCTCAGTTTGCGCGGCGACCGTAGCGAAACGCACGGCCGCCGCGGGGTACACGGGTGAAATCGGGCACAGAATCGCTCATTAATAAGCGCCACCTTTTCGCCTCTCCCGCGGCGTTAGAATTGACGTCCGATCAGACCAGCATTAGGTTCATCGAAAAAAATGGACCCTCGGTCGACGAACCACTGGGTCGACTGGTCGCTGCTTACGAGGCGCAGATTAGAGATGGACCCCGTGGGAACACAAGAGACGCATATATTATATCTAGTAGAGAAGTCCGCGCTCGTACACCCGCGAGACACTGCCTGCAGTTGCGTGCAGCTGCCCGCCCACTCCTTCCTGGTTTCTTGTTTCCCTCGCTTCCCGCCCGTCGTCGGCGGTGAGGCGCGCCCACTCTCGCGGTAACGATTTAGTCGAGATCGTAGAATGCTATTGTGTTGGAATCTAGCTTTCCGTCCGCAACTATTCCGCGCAGACTCCACGACATCACGTCTCGCAAGAGCTTTGCCGTTATTAAAAGTAACCTGTGTGTTTTCATAGGGCTATCCACTTGCCAAATTTCTTTAGAGGATTATAAAAATCCTAATTGTTTTTGACGTGACAACGTCTTATAAATTGGTTTGCCGGGTGACACTTCAGGAAACTGCGTTACGCTCCGCTCACGTTATGCGCTCACAATGAGAGCGAGTGAGAGGCACGCGTCCCTTCCACTCGGGCATGGTTAGCCCGCCTAAGAGCGAGAGAGACAGACATAAAAAGTGAAAAGCACGCGTCCCTTCCACTCGAGCACAGTTAGCCCGCCTAAGAGCGAGAGAGATAGGCATACACACCGGTTCATGTCTTGCGCTTCTATTTCGCTTAGGCGCCTGCATATTCACATTAAAATTATTTTACCACTCAAAGTCGTTGTCACGTAAAACTTTCGCCCGTATACCGGCAACCTTACAGGCAACCAATTTTTTTACATTTAATGTCTATATTATACAACTTGATCCACAACCGACACGAGTGAAGAGCCCGGCGAGCATCGTGGTTCACGTACACGCGTTGACTGATCTCGCCACATGTCTGAGAGCTGTCATTGGGCAATTAATCTTTCTTTGTCTTTGTCTTTGATTGGGTTTTACACGTCTAGTAGAAAAATTTAAACTATGGAAATACACAAAATAAAAAAATAAAAGAACAGTTTATAAATTAACTTGACAAAATATTAAATATAATATTTTTACCCATTGACACCTAACATTATGTTACGTTTCAATTATTGTAGTTCCACTGATTATGTAGACTTCTATTGGTGAACGTTTTTTTAAAACAATTTAGAATTATTTACCTTATTATAAAGAAATATTTCCTATTTATAACATAAGTTGGGACAGAGTCTCATTGATCTGGTGTTGTTTATTTAAAGGATCTTTGAACTTTATATGTATTTTAAATTGATTGCTAGTTGTTTATGTTTGATTTGTGAATTGTTTGCACGATCTGTATAGTGCGCAAACTCGAGCTTAGCGGAGAAGAAGTCCTCCGCCAAGTTGCGCAAGGATGTTATTGGAAGTATCGGACCCGACAGATGCGGTATATCCCTTCGGACCAACGGAGCTCATGGGGCGACTTCAACGTCGCAATTATTAGCAAACCATTCTGAATCTGTCTGGCGCGCCTGTGCCGCGCTGTGTGCTGGACGTCGCGCGTTTTATGCAATGGTGGTCAAACTATTAGTTCCTGTGAAATAAGATTGATTTGCTATATGTAAATAGCTTTTTCGTAAATAAATATATACAAACACACATACATCACGCGTGTGTCCCATCGCGGAAGGCAGAGACTATGGATCTCCACTTGCTACGATCTTTCCATTCCTCTGTTGCTTCCCTTATAATATACTTCACAAATATTAAGAAAACCGTGTGCGTTTCTCAATGTGTGACGGATTCACTTGATTTTTATTTGTAAATATATATATGTACTTATTTACTTTTAGTTTCAAGAACATAATTAATGGACTTTTTAACGTTTCCTTGTTGCTATGGGATTTCGGAATGACGAGGAATAGGTCCAGTGGCCAATTATTTATAATTGTTAGTAAAATTATTATTTAAATCAATTAAAAGTTAGTCGCAGATTTAAATTCAGCATCGCGACGAGGATGTCGGTGCCCGCCCTTGGGCGCTCGAGCTACGTTGTTTCGGATAGATTTATCCCATGATGTCCGTTTCGTCCGTTCCAAAGAGAGGTACCGTTATATTATGCCGCCACCTCCCGGCGGGTACTCGGGCCGGGTCGTCTAATATATAAAGGTAAAGGTAAATTAAGCCACTTGTTAATTAATGTCTAGTGGACTCGTACAACAAAACACATTGTGACTAGTGCGGGAGATAAGGCCCGCATGAAACTGTAATCGATCACTTCACAACGAACTTGTATTATAAACCTCAGGAATTAAACATTTTCCTGCTGTATGTACAAAAACACGTAACCAACCCCCCACCTCACCCCACCCTGTGAATATTTAGTATTTTTATTTATTTATTATGGTAATCGTCTGCAGCTAGGGTTGCCGATGACTTCTCGAAACAAAGTGGTAATGACCATGTTTTAACGCATTGTCGCTTCTATAATGTTAAGAAATAATTGTTAAAGCTATCATGGCACCATCTTTTATTTTGCATTAAAATTTGTGGATGACAAATTGATGCCTTCTACTTAATTTGAAAGTCTAATTTGAAGCCTGTGCTTATATTTGTTATTAACGAGTGGTCCCATTGTATTTTGGATCTATAAGATAAATGAATTTTGCATATTCCCTAACAGCAATACATCAACCTACACAAACTTATCGTCATGAGAATAGTTGTAAGTAAACCAAGTACAGCTTGATGTTTCTTCTGTTTCCATTCGATAAGCTTAAAGTTTGGAACAACAGGAACAATTCAAATGTTATATTAAATTTTATTGTCACGTATTCATTCTAATAATCCATAAAAGGCTATTTAATATTTTGATATGGAAGTAAAAAACTGTCTAATAGATAATAATCGCACCGGAGCAGAGATCACAGGGCTGATGATTTTAATCTCATTTCTTGCTCGGTCCTCCGGTGATTTCATATAAAGATTTATGGAATGTAAAGTAATATTATTTCTGAACAGCCAAACAGAAACGTAGGTATTGGAAAAAGCCAAAGCTTCCGCTTAAAAAAAAACTTGTAATTTTAACTTGTAATTTCCAGACGTGGCGAATGGTGCCACTATTACCATAAAATGCCATCTCCATATTGAACCACTCAACGCTGTACAAATCCTGCATCGGGCTTGCACGTAGGGTCTCGGTCCGGTTGGATTACGGGCGAGGACGTTCTCACGGGCGAGTCGCAATACCTACTGCGGATGGCAGGAGTGGTTAGGTTGGTATTGTTGTGTATTTGTTGTATGTAGAAGTAAGCGGACCCTGGCTGCAGACAAGGTGTTGTAAGTTAGTGTAATGTCAGCAAGTGCCTCACCATGTGATAATATTAAGTTAAGTAGCCGCGCGCCGCGCGCCGCCCTCGTCGATTGTAATAAACACTACTGCGTAACTGACTCACGTTGTTTTATTCTCCGTTTGGTTTGATTCTTTTATATAAATAATGCCGATACAACCCCTAAAGTTCTCCCTTTAAACCAAAGCTTCTGATTTATTTTGCGGCGCGTGGTAATACTTATTATTATCAACCTATTCGATACAAAATATAACTAAAACTTGTAAGATACTATTTTATACATATATTTTATTATAAGTACTACCTAATAAAAAATTTACACAAGAGTGATCGTCTTATCTCATTGTGTTTAATCGTGCTGCTGATTTTAGTTATCACGGAAACTCATAAAACAACCGCACAAGAACGTGGATTGATTCTAGTCGAGCGGAGACGAGGGTAACCATTAGTATTTTTATTTAAATATATTTAAAACGAACAAACAGCATCTAGAATGGATGATGATTACAAAATGAATAGTGCGTTAGAGGGCTGCGTGTTGACGTTTGTATAAGCGTTACTTGCAGCAATTTGCGTACTCTGTACTAGACGTAACGAAATTTTCTGTTACTAAGAAAGTTTAGAACATATTTGATCTGCTGTTTCTGCACCGCTCCTAAGAGGTGGAATTAACTGTAATCGACTACTAGATCGCTTCAAATTCATTGGTTCATCAAGATACCCTTGCAAACGAATAACGCCTCATTGCACTCCATTGCGACGCACTGTGTTGGCAACCAGCTCATCCGTTTCTAGACTTGTAAGCTCCTCATCATATTAGGTACCACAGCTGCCATGAAACGTCCACTGCTGTATATAGGCCTCCCCAAAAAAGGGAGATTTGCCCATAATTGCCACGCCGGGCAAGCTTTGTGGTAAGCGCAGAGTCTGGCTTGCCGTCGGGAATACTACTGCTCATCCCCGCCCTGTTGCATTTGAGCTACACTGTTCCAATTTAATATACCATCTGTCGGTTTTGGAACCTCAGACATCTTAGTAGTAACTGGTAAAGGAGGTGGTACTATTCTACTCTACCGGTAGGTACTACACAGCCGTGCTGCAAATGATATTGTAATGAATAGTAATATATATATATACATATATATATCTCTTAAATATATTTAAATATATATATAATAGTATATGCTCAGTCGAAATAAAGACGAAATTGTGTTTTCTGAAATAAAATTCTTTTATTCATATCACACTTATACACTTAGTTTTACTACAATTAACATATTTTGAACAGAATAGCTTACCTGTAATAACAAAAAAACAACATTTAAAGCCTTTACTTCTAATTTAAATAATGTTATAGCTATTTTTTAAAATATTTTCTACGTTTTTCTAAAGACCACACAATCTAACTTTTACTTTCTCAAATATCGTCGGTGTCACTCACGTCACAATGACAGCTAACAGTTCCATAGATTATAATAATTTCTTACACACTTGAAAAGGAATGCTATTGGCGTAGCTAGTGATATCCTTTACATCTCCCACCCTCGGAGAGAACAACATCGTGGTGATTGTTCGGTCTAGAGCTACTCACTATTGGAGTTAACTTTATGAGAGAATAAAAAGATATTTTGTAGTAAACTTAGTAACTGTATGTTCTGTATGGTTGTATCTTCTTACACATTTTTGTGCAACAGTTGTCGATGCTGTTTTCTAGTCGCCTTCAATTAATTTACACCTTATCCTATTGGTTAAAGTTTGGTTCAGCCTTTCATTCTGACCATTCGAAAATGGCGCGTCCACAGCAGTAAATACCATTGTTATAATTTTCTTTTTCAAGAAGTCTTTAAATTCTTTGGAATTTATACCAGGATATTGTTCTGTTAATAGTATATCTACATTATTACTTTGTGTTACTTTTCTACCAATTTAATAAAATCCTTGGAGCTCTGATTTTTCGATGTCAGAATGCATGCATATCGTGTAAAATGGTCAACCAAGAGATGTAAGTATTTTTTTGTAGACCTTGATCCTCCAAAGCCTCCAATTCTGTCAATGGATAAAGACGTGTGGTACGTGTACGTGACGTGAAGTAAAATGTCTACGCTGCTTCTATTTGGCGTGATCCCTGGAAGATTGGCCCTGTTTTTGTCAGCCCAGCTACTCAAGGGAGAACAGCAGATCATTGCAGTTACTGTCTGCTTCCCGGAGTGGATCCGGAGACCCGATATGTTTCGCCCTAACAATCCAGGATGACTTGACTGACTGTTTCTGCGTTTCTGCTTCTCTAGCAGCCGATTTCAGAGCCTGTATAAGGACGTAGGGTTTTATTGACATATGAGATCGGTCTGACCACTAAAAAAGGCATCATCTTGTTATCATAACAGCCATAGAACTACTTACTAACAGTCGACCACGGGCCTCCTAAAAAGGGTGCGTTTTGCGCATAATTGGCGCGTTGGGCAAGCGTGATGGCTATTGTAGAGCGTAGCTTTCCGACGGGAATGCTAGTGTTCATCTTCACCCTGTTGCATATGAGAATCGCTGATTTGTGTGAATTTACTGCCATCTGTCAGTTTCGGTATCTCTATCGCCATTCTACTCTGGTACCACACGGCACCAGAAAAGTATTTATTGCATAAACTATATGTACTTATATACCTACTATAATCTAACATAGCATGTTTCTTGAAACTTAAGCTATGTCTGCAAAATTATCGCCTTTGGTATAAACGGATCAATACTGTGTTGGATTTGATCTTATTTGCTGGGCAGAACGTCTAGAGTTGTGGTCGGTGCTACTCATCATACTTCTGCCCGGTTGCTTCTGGTGTTTCTCAGGGATCCACCGCGACTAGCTGCGCCCGTTGTTTAACCCATGTAGTTCTCGTTGCCCCAATATTATACACAGTAAAAGCCCAAGTTACTTCTTATAACTAGTAAAAGTCCTGTTAAAAACGTTTTGCTGTTCTTTATATTTTTAGTAATAATTATAATTTTAGATCGAAAAAAAGCTCGATTAATAATATTTCCAATGTTAGCAGATTTTAAATGGGGGAGGGGGGGGGGGGGTAAAGTCTAATAAACAGTAAAAAGTCTAAAAACGCTAATAATTTGAATATTTCTTCATCTTAACTTAACTTACAAACCATATTTCATTATTTTTCGTGTTTCAGTGAGTGGAGCTGTTCCAGTGGATCCAAACATGGGTGCCATGTACCTTTAAACAGAGGAGTGTCATCAGAGGAGTGAATAATAAAATTTGCACAGAAATCGCACACATTGAACTGACTCTGAAATAAGTCGCTTAAAACCCTCGTGTCTCGAACATCACAGTGGTCCCAAATATACTACTTACACACACACATAGACGTCACACAAATCATCGATACATTAATAAAAATAAATAAAATTGGAAAGTTGTATATTAAAATTACTGCTTTTATACTAAATGCGTATGGATGTGTTCACGATACATATGTAAAGAAATAATATTTCTTTAATTTGGAATTTTGCCGCGCTTACTACATTACCAATGACATTGACAACTGACAAGCGCTAGAGTCTGGGGATCCTTGGTCTGAGGTCAATGGTCAGTTGAGAGGTTATGGCAAAAATAGCATTGTAAAAGAGATTTATTGTGATAGATTTGTTAATTAAAATAGATAAATAAGAATAATTGGTGGAAGAATAGACTTTAATGGTCGTTTCTTCGTTTTCAGGTAAAGTTATAATAATAGGGTAGTTAAATAAGTTATCGTATTTGTAAGAAACTAACGAAATAAAACTTCGTTTTCAGAAGCAACGCATGAGTTTATTTTTAACCTAAAATTGAAGGATAATCGATATACATATACAAATATAATATTTGAAAAGGAAATTGCCTGTCTGTCTGTTTGTTTGAGGTAATCTCTGAAACCGTTTTGCGATGACAATAAACAAGTCTTAAAGGTAAACGTTAAGCAAAATTGGTATAGATTTAACTAAGGGTTGCTTTACCCGTGGCCAACTACACGTGGCATATTCACGGCAAGGAATGCCAGTAGTGCTGTAGTTTTAGCCAAACAAAATTTGATACCAAATGTCATCCTTCACTGTCCATATTAAGATTTTTTTAATAAAGGTTTCACATAATATGTGTAACAATTAAAAACTATGCGAACTGAACAATAACTTTTTTCACCTCCGACATCGTAGACCGCGTCACGTCTTAGACGATAACCGCGAAAATCGCAGCCCTTCCCCGCCCTCTCACTGACACAACTCGATCAAAGACTATACATACGTACAACAGAGCAGTACACCGCGTTACGAGCGATAACCGACAGCCCTAGAGCTGTCGGGCTCACTCTGTCCGTCCTCAAGTTGAAGTTGTCGACGCGCGGAGCCGACTGCGCCTCTGTCGCGATATATACACGCCGCCGATCAATATCGGCGGGTCATGAGCTGCGAGAGAAGAATTTATTTTTTTCTACCCACTTATTTTCGAATTTTTTCTGCGCAGGTTTCCTTGTTGATAAGTTGAATGCAATACAAATTGTATTGTATCTAACAATATAATTTGTATTGTTTACATTTTAAGCGGCTTCTTTTAGTTGCCTGTATAGGCGTTATTTGGCGTATGTTTGAACGCGCTATGCAGGCTTTTGGTGACGATTTCGTGGAGGCTATTTGTTTTAAGCGGACCCACCGCTCTTGGCTAGGGTCATCCAGGTCTTAATTAGGGTTGTCCTCATCAGGGAATAGTTGATTTTAAATCGTTGCCCTTCAGGGAGGTCGCGGTGTCGGGCTTGTGCCCGGTTCTTGCTCGACCTCAGCGGCCGTGAATTCTCGCTGGTAGGCCTTGGTGTCCGGTGGTCTGGCGTGCAGCAGCGCTATGTTGAGGTCGAATGTATGTCTTGTAAACTCCCAACTTCGTTCTGAGCGGAAGTTTGGAGGCGAATACCAGTCGGAGTTGATGCGCGACCGAACTGGTCTTATTGATCACTTGTTTGGTGTGGTGCTTCATGCTCAGGTGGCTGTCTATTGTGATCCCTAGGTACTTGACCGTATGGGACCACGTGACTTCTTGCCCCATTAGCTTCAGTGGTTTCGGGAGTTGACGGTAACGGCCAATGACTGCAGCCTGAGTCTTGGTTACGCTCACCTGCTGTCTGCACCTGCTTAGCCACTCGGGCTAACCACTCGGGTCGAGGGTGTTCTGCAGTTTCTTAGCTGCGTGACCTTTGTTGACCGAGGTTGCATAGTAGGCGGTGTCGTCTGCGTATTGTGCTAGGTGTGTGCCTTCTCCTACTGGTATGTCGTCCGTGTACAGGCTGTACAGCGCGGGCGAGATGCAGCTGCCCTGAGGTACACCGGCCTCAGCGGCTCGTTCTGTTGATAGAAAGTTTTTCACTTTTACTCTAAAATATCTCTTATCGAGGAAGGAAGCTACCATTCGTGTGATTCGACGGGGTGTTTGTGACATCGATAATTTATACAGCAGACCCTGGTGCCACACCTTATCAAACGGCTTCTCCATGTCGAAGAGTACTGTGTGTATTCCTTCTTATTGAAGGCCGTCGTCATATGGTGCAGTACTCTCGTCAGTTGCAGCGAGGTGGAGTGCTCTGTCTGAAATCCGTACTGCTTCTCCCTCGGCCTTATATGCGGTTCCAGGTGTAGAAGCAGCAACTTCTCATACACCTTGGATACCGTAGGTAGCAGTGTGATAGGACGGTAACTCTCGGGCTTAAGTACCTACGTTCTTCCCGGGCTTGGGCAGCATGATTTGATTGATTGATGAACATGACAGCAGCAACCCTCCAATTTTCCAGTGTTGTGGGAAGTGGCCTGTGCGATTGATGCCGTTCAAGAGGTGAGTCAGTGCAGTGATGCTTTTCGGGGGAAGGTTTCGCAGCATGTTGCAGGTGATGTTATCAAGGCCGGGTGCTTTCTTGGGATTCAATCGGTTAATTATTCTGCTGACCTGCCCGGGCGTGAAGACGACGGGGTCTTCACCTGCCGCTATGGGTACGGCGAGGTACTCTCGAAGGTACCGGGTCACCGTCTCGACGTGGTCACAGGGGTTCTCGTCACAGGGGTTCGGGCGAAACTGGCGCTCTAGGTGTTCGGCGAAAATCTCAGCGCGGTCTTCCACGTGGTTTCCAGGGTCCCCCTGATCCTATCATCATTAGGGAGACAAATTAAAATATACAATAGGGTTATAAATGAGATCTATTTGAGAGAGTATTTAAGTAGCATATTTGTAATTCCTCTGTTGTCTGGGATCCGTAAAACAAGTGCTTTAAGCGACTTACCATGGAGTCAGGTCCATGTATGAGATGTTGTGGGAATTCATAAACAGATGCTCTCAGTTTATCTTTATAATGTGCTCCCTCTTGTTACCTCCTTGCTTTATCTTATAGGCTCACGGCATTACGAGGCATTGAAAATAATCCATTAGCCATAATAGATCATTTAAACTGAGTTAGACTTGTTCCGCGGAACAAGTCTAACTCAACCGAATGTACCATGTTTCCCAAATGACACTTCATATAAAATTATATCATAGTAAGTAATCCATTTACGATTTACTTTGTCACAAGACTCAGTTATAAGGAAACTACTTGAAATTCACGATATATAAACTACCTAAACAACTCGTACAAAAGAGCCAGTACAAACAAAAACAAGCACAACAACACGCTGACGACTTTTGCAAAATCTCATAAGACTTTACTTTATCCGTCGGCAGCAATGTCAAGATTTGCTACATTGAAAATATTACGTTTAGTAATTTAAAAACGCAGGTGTGCCTTCTCTCCTTAGGGAGCAAGCGACCTCAGTCCCTAAGTTTGTTTGGGTGGAATTTTGCAACTCAAATTTGAAGCAGTTATCTTCGAATTGTTCAACCGGTCGAGCTGAAATTTTTTACTTTCTCTTTGTTCTGATCTATCTTTGAAATGGCTGGACCGATTTTAACGTGACTTTCACTGGAAGATAGTTTATGTGATAAGAAAAAAATGTTGGCGGCAAATATTTTATACATTATAGGTTGACACTCTACTGTAGTTTTCTTCACTTGGCTGCAGCGAAGACTTGGCACTGGAAGATTGTTATTGTTTATTGTCCTTGTCACTAATCCATAGTACTCCCTGAAACAAAGATTTTCTGTCACTAGTCTACGGTGAAGCATGCTGGGGAGATTCACCACTTAAATACTTATTTTTAAGTTATTTATAAGGATATTTTTTTTTGTTTATTTGTTTGTTTTAACAATGTTTTAGATGATAAAATATCTAAGAAAGGCAATCTATTATTGACATTATTGTGATTTTTGTACTGGGGATGGGTTTGAATTTTTCAAGGTCTATAGCCACTTAGTTGGTCAAATCCCGTGAACCCTGCGGGGAAGACCTTAGCTAAATGCGTTGTCGCCGTCGTGGGGTACGCCGGTTAAATCAGGCACTAGGTATCGAGCTCGCCTCCTCGCGCCTTGCGTGGCGCAGGGAGTGACGGATGAGTAGTCTAAGAAAAAAAGACCTAGTTAAGACCCCACATATTGCTTGTAAATTTTCTGTGTAACAGGAGGAAATATTACTGGGTGTACCAGAAGTTTTCCTCGGGAGTCCAGGCGGGTGCTGGTCGAAGCTGGATAGATGCAATTTATGCTTGTTTCGCTTATGTATACAAAAGATGAAAACGCAAACAGTGTGCATCATCGTCGGCGGGTGTGTCGGCGGGTGTGTCGGCGAGTGTGTTGGCGAGTGTGTCGGCGAGTGTGTCGGCGGGTGCGTCGGCGGGCCTCCGCGCTGCGAACACCTGACGCGCCGCGGGCCTCGCTGATAGCACTTAGCACCAACAGCAGTCCGCGAGCGACCGCCACGCGCCCCACACGCACGCCAGTACGCCCCCGCCCGTACCGCACGACAAACGCGTTCGTTCTCCGCGCAATTTCTTCTATATCACTAACCGAACAACCTTGGCGCTATTTTGACGCCGGTGTTTGTGCGTGTGCGTAACAGGATTTACATGTGAGTATATATTTTTTAGATGATTGAGTACAGTCTTGTGATTCGGTTCAATTCTCTTTATTGGCCGGTCACAAGTTCAAGTCTGCGGCTTGCTCGAGACAACTGATGCGGCCACTTCACCAATAAAGCATATGAAAAGGAACATATCCTATCATATGTGTACACTTCGTCATTGATTGTCTTTTAAATAATCCATTACTAAGCGGTGTCAGTTTGCCTAATGACATCGATATTCCAAATTCCGGTATAGAAACAAATAATTAATATTGATGAGCCAAATAAGTCACAATATTAATGAAGACTAGCCTGAAACTGCCGGCGTCAAAATTACTACAGACTATGTCAACAAACTAGCTAGTTACCTGGTGCTGCTGTTTGTACACAGAAGCATAAAATAATAAGTATGTTAATTGAATACTGCGCATGCATAAAATGCTGAATTTGCACAATGTCTGAGTTGATCTCAAAGAATATTATCGATCTCAGGTCCCTGTATGTGCACAAAATAGCATTTCAATATTTAATCTAAATCATATCGACAGGGAATTTGTTAATGAACCTGCAGATGTTTAAACACCAATTTCACACAAAAGAATTTGTTGCGAGTATAATCACATCATCAAAAACTTTATTGAACTTCAAAGTTTTTTCTTTGGATGTCTTCCATTACCTTTTTCTAAGACGGAATTTTAGTATCATAGGAATGAGGCGTCCTGTGTACGTATGCGTTGTTTTATCAGTAATTTGTACAGTATCAGTGAGATATAATTTATTTAGCGTCACGATACAAGGCGCGGTATTTCGGTGCGTAAATAGATCCGACCGTTGTGACTTGCGCGCGCCGCCGGCGGCGCCGGCGGCGACGGCGGCGGCGGAGGCGCGCGCCTCTCTGCGGTGACATGTGACATACACTACACTATTTCAAACTCACCAATTCTTGTGTTTACACGCTATTATTTTCTCACTACTTTAATTAAATTTTATAAACTTTTTATAATGTGCGGTCTCTATGCTTGTCGACTAATCACAAATTCTTACGCTCTCTAAATAAATACTCGAGTTCGCAATATAGACATTCCCTGAGAAATGATCCCACTCCATTATTTTGTACTGTTTGCTTCCTTATCAATCGCAATTCATCACAAATAGGAGTTCAACGGGATGCTGGGGGAACTCCTGTTGCGTCACAACATGGACCCGTCTCGTCTCGGAGCGCGGCTATAAATACACGTCTGATAACCGTGGGCCGCGCCGCATCCTGCGCTCTGCACCTCCAACCGCGTCCACCACTACCACTCCGCCGGTGCGCACCGGCGGAGTGGACGCCGCTGGGGGCGAGGTGCACAGACTTACTTGCATACTTTATAAAATCAGAACATCCATAAAATTAAAGTTATGTGTTAAATCCGATCAAATTATTTAAATTATAGGATAGTCAGCATATTCTTGAATTAGGTCGTCGCCTCAATAAGACAGTTAAAAAGATTTTTACTCGTATATTTTTCTTCTGATAATAAAAAAACTACTACAGTAGTGTATTTATAGTAAACAAAAAATTCGTTGTAGCATCCCAGCTCGGTCGGCTCAACTCAGGTGAGGTGAGGAATAGGAAGTGAAAATAAATCGGACACCTCAAAACGTTCTGCAGATTAACTTAGCATCGGCTGCCCCGCGCCCCGCGCCCCGCGCCCCGCGCCCCGCGCCCCGCGCCCCGCGCCCCGCGCCCCGCGGGCTCTCGAGTTATGAGTTTAAATTGCGTCCGTCTCCATCTCCTAACTTGATTTACTATCAACCCAGTATGAACGTCGTCCGGTTGAAATATTCAATCATAATAGACTCTTGTACATTTCACAAAGTTTTCTAATGGAACAACGGGCGTTTTAGTTTTTAACGATTTTTCCCGTAAACTTTTCACGTAGAGAGCAACAGGCCGCTGTACAAGTTGTCATCGTTGATATTACAAATTATAGATAATTGTGGAACTGCCCCAAGTGGCGTCGTCGAGTGTTATCGCCGATCGGCAGCACAACAAACCAATAAAACAGCTATAAATTGTAATGGGACAGTCAAAGGTTATTTAAATACCCCTCGAGCGCAGCTCCCGCCGGTTGCATAACGCGCATCACACACTTCATAATGCGTGGATGCGTTAACAAATATTAGAACCGATAGTACGCAGTAAAATAAAAATATTTTTTTGTACCAAATTATAATGTTGATCATTAATTGTTGCCTTGTTTTATCAGTATGGCATAGTATTTTCTCTACATGTCAGGTATATTTAAGTAATCTCTGTGCGCCTGCAACGGTGTGCAATTCCGCTTTAAGCCGCGAAACAAACCTCGCGCGACGCAACCGGGTCGATGGTTCGGTTCTTACAAACGATGTAAAAAGTTAAATATTCCGCGTTTTAAAGGTTCCGTCAGGTAAGAACGAATTAACTGATGATTTAATAAGTCACAATTACCAAGTCACGTTTCGTGCGGCCTTCCTAGAGTACCGTGTATCGCTACTACACCTTCATACACACACATAAACAAAACGACACTTGCAAATTTGTGAAACCCATGTGCACTATTTTAATCTACAATATCCAACTGCCTCGAACACAGCGATAGCACGCCGTCAGGCGCGCGCGCCGCCTAACCACTGCTCAAACACAAGAACAGACAAACTCTGCGTGGCATGGCATATAAACAATACCGGGCATAGATGGGATTGATGGTGCATTCATTAGTGTCTTTATCATAAGCGCCAAAAGTCATGGGTTCGATGTATTTTATGGGGATCTAGGACAAACATATACATATGAATATATGATCAGCATTTGTTTGTTCTATGTCTAGGTGTAAAAACTATGTATTTAAGTATTTATATGTGCACTTCCTCTGTTGTCTGTAACACAAGTGCTCAATGCAACTTACCTCTATAAGTGTTCTTAGAGAGGACAATGTATGACAAGTTTTGTGAATACAATGTAAATTGGAAATTGAATGTTACTTTATAATTAATTGAAAATAATTATTAGTCACTGCAAAGTGTAAAGTGCCTGTTTATACAGTACCTGTTTAAAAGGTTCACAAGACTATTTCAACGATGGCCTCTCTAAATCACGACGTGAAACCAAAGTTAAATCCCGTTATTTTATTGGTATTCATGTGTAAATGATGAATTTAATATTTAGATAAAATTTACTTGTCTCCCGTTTATGCAATATGGGTCTTTTAAAGCATTTATACGGATAACATATTTTTTGTCTTGTTTACTGATTTCTTCCCATTTGTAAAAGTACGACATCGTTGAGACGGGGGTGACTCTCAGTATAAAAGACAGTAACATTTGACGTGCCTGCTGAGTTCTCGCTGCAAAAAATATTGGGCACCGACTGATATCTAGACAAATTGATTGATTGACAGTTAAATTTATTTTAAAGTTATAAACCCCCTATTTACTCATAAGTTAAATACAAGAACTGTTAAGGAAAGTGTAGGTAGGTAGGTAAGTTAGTACCAGGATCACAGTAGTTGGCGAGCGGTGACCGGCGAGCGGCGTGTGACGTCGCCACGCTGTTTGTTTGTTTTCTTGTCAGTTTTATGTTGGCGGCTTTATTGGGTAATGTGTGTGCGTAGCAGTTGCCCGTGACGTCACCGGCCGTGCGCTGAGGAAAGTGTACACTGGCAATTTGTATCTATAGATAGTATTAACTAAATCTTCACGGTTGCTTTGAGTCGAGGAGAGTTACACTTTACTTATATTACAACTTCCATCGGTGCTTAGAAGAATCTGTTGATTGTTTGGAAATTTGAAGATTGCCTCACTGCTGTACGGGCGTAGCCGGCCGACGGCGCGCGGGCGGGTTTGATATGTGTGTCCAAGTTAATTGTTTAGGTTTCTCTCCTTGTGGAGACCAGCGTCTGAGAAATATCCAAAATTACTTATTATGGTTATTGCCGGAGAAATAATATCTGATAAGTATAAGTATCGCGAACGTTAGGTTCGGTTCGCTTGCACCTAATGACTGTCTAAACCTCTCTAAAGGCATTGGCTTCACGCAACATGCTACATGACTACTCTATGCTATAACAATAAGGACACAAACTATAGCCATGATACGATACTATAACCAAAATTGGGAACCAAACCAAAAGCACAAAATCTTACCAGTGTATCGTCAGAAATATATTTGTGTAGTTTTCTCCGACAACTTATAACAAATGCATTCTTCCTTAAATTAAATTTAATTTCTAAGACATCAAATTAAATATTTTTCACTGCAATCCGTCTACAAGCGAAAGCTCTCTTCAGAAAAGACTTCCCAGGGATACCATACGTCAACCACAGTGTGCCCCAATGTAGAAATTAATTTACGTAAACTTAAATTAGAATTTTCTTTAAAAAGTTATTAAGTATAAAAATATGTTCAATAAAAAGTTTAATTATATGTGAAATATATAAAATGTATCGTTGTACTAAAAAAATCATAATATGTATTTTATAAATTGATATATTATAATATTATGTTCAGATATTTAGAAGACCCGACTGAAAAAACTTTGCGAAAATCATATAATAATTATATAATAGCTGTGCCCGCGACTTCGTCCGCGTGAAATAGTTTTTTTTAGTACTATACCTCTTTACCTTAACATATAAACTTGGAATGTCATATTTATTTATATCGAATCAATGGCTTGAAAAATAAGTTTCAAGTTTCTAGCTCCAAAAATAGCGATACTTGCATACCCTTTTTTCGAATTAAAAAGTAGCCTATGTCCTTTCTCAGGGTCTAAAGATTGACTGTGCCAAATTTTATCGAAATCGGTTTAGAGGTTTAAGCGGGAAAGCGTAACAGACAGACAGACAGACAGAGTTACTTTCGCATTTATAATGTTAGTAGGGATTTGTTGCATTCTGCTAGATTTTAGACGTTTTCAACACTTTAAATACAAGTCTATTTATTTTATATTATAAAGGAAGTCCTAAATAATAATAAACAGTTTTGCATTTGTTTGTTTCTCTTTCACGGCTGACAACTTGTCCGATATTTTAAAATGTTGTGAACCCATTGAGGATAAACAACAAAGGATACTTAAGATATATTTGTTCCGGAGAAAGGTCAGCCTGAATATTGGGCCGAAAGGTACCAGCAGGTTTGCAGCATGAAAGATATTTTTAATTTTTATTTCTGTTTAATTCCCCTGCTTTGCCACTATAATGGTGCTAGAAAGGGACCGGAACCGACACATAGCGGGAAATCGTTCCGCAGCAGTGCAGTGATGTTGCGACCTGGCGGGAGAGCGCAGCAGCGTCCCGATCGCGGTCGCGGTCTGACCGCCACCGCGTCGCCCTAGCCGAACCCTCGGTCGAACCATGGCCGTGGACGTCGTCGGCTGGTGTGGTGGAATCCTTGGCTCCGCACGTGTTTACCGCCTCTAACTAGACGTTTGGGCGAAAACAGTTACAAATCCAGCACACCGGCACATCGTTAGTGAAATCAGTTCGAGTAATCTCCGTCAATCTGAAGTCGGGCTTCGCCGTTGATTGACAGGACGCTCATTACGGCAAGTGGGGTGGGGTGGCGGAGTGGGGGGACGGTTCATCATTTAGGCTTATCGTATCATCAGGTGTTGTGATTGTCAATCTTTACTAAGAATATTTAGGTTTTTTGTCTAACATGTTGATCTTGATGTTTTGATCTGGGGAGTTTTCGACCGCATTTGCCACGCTGTCGCTATCTTCCGATACGCACTGACTATGTAGATCTCTTAGATAAATCGCTTGCACGGCAGGCTATAGCGTTCTCATCACATTTTTACTAAGTCGAGGTATCACTGCGGCCAGTTATCGCCCGAACTATCAGGAGATCACTCGTGCATCGCCAACCTTGTGATTCGAAGATGTTATTTCACACTACCCAGTAATTTTACTGCCTCTCTCACCTTCCTACACCACCTTCCATACATAACATTGCAATATGACGGTAGAATTAGATGAAAGTACCTTTATGCGAGGTCTACCTCAAATACGAACAGATGTGGAATATCTTCTCTAAGTTGTTGTTTTAAATGTTGGGCGGACAGAGAAGTATCATATGCTATGTGACGTATGAGAACACGTTGGTTCTGTATCTGGGTGTTAAATATGTTCATACACAATCTTAAACATAATATATGTATTAAAATATTTGTGTTTCCTATATTGTCCGATGTTCTGTAACACGAGTGCTGTTAGCGACTTATCTCGGAGTAAGGTTGTTTAAATTATTTATTTATTTAACAAACGTTAGATGAATGATGAATAAATAAATAAAATGCCACAACATCTCATACATTGACCTGATTCCGTGCTAAGTCGCTTAAAGCACTTGTGTTACGGACATCAGACAACGTAGGAATTACAAATATACTACTCAAATACATATATTTAACACCCAGACACAGAACAAACATAAATATAATCATATAAATATTTTTCCTGGATGGGGATCGAACCCATGACCATTGGCACACAAGACTGGATCACTGCCATCGGGCCCGTCGATTTTTGATTTAAATTTGATTCCATCCTAACGCTTAGATCTCGCGATGAAAACGGGCATCGGACCTCTCATCTACGAGGGGCCCCGCCCTCTTTTTTCGGTAGCGCTGCAATTGACGTCTGAGTAGTCCAGCAATAGGTTCGTCGGAAAAAAAATCATCACATCGACCTGTAAGGTTTGCAGTAGAGACATAGTTATGGGCGCGGCGGCGCGCGCGGCGGTGTTGCCGGGTGCGGCGCGCGGGGTTGCCATTTATGGTTGTTATTTTTTTAATGTAATCTTCCTTATTACTTTAAAGCGTCTGTTTTGTTTTCAATCTCACGAATATATATCTTTTTGCATCAAACCAAATTTTATAAGTCGTTATTTATTAGATCACTTATTTGTTGTGGAGAATTTAAACAGGCTTAATATGTCGAGGCATTCTGGAGTTAGCTTACCTAGAGAAAAGTAACAACAAATCTTATATGCAACTTATCTTGGAGTCAGGTCAATGTATGGGATACTATGGGAAATATTTCTTTACTATTAACTTATATGTGAATGAAGTGCAAAGAATCTATTTATTTAAATATTACACGTTGAGAGTTGATCTATTACACGTTTAGAGGTGATCTATCCTTACTATATATATAATACTATAAATGATATAATATTATGAATGCGAAAAAAACTGTCTGTTACGCTTTCCCGCTTAAACCTCTTAACCGAATATGATAAAATTTGGCACAGACAATCTTTAGACCAAGAGAATGGATTATATTTATTTTTTAATTCGAAATAAGGGTTGTAAGGGGTCGAAAAGGAGGATGAAAATGAAAAAATGTATGGAAGTTTCGCTATTTTTAGAGCTAGAAGCATGAAACTTATTTTTCAGGCCATTGATTCGATATAAATAAACATTGAATTTCAAAATTTATATGAGTTAAGGTAAAGAGGTATGCGAGGGCACAGCTAGTTTCTTAAGAGGTGGCAACCCTGTTCTCGTATGAGTGTGGGACGCATGGTGGTCTGGTGGGGGGTGGAAGAGTGGGTTGCGGGCGCTGTGTGCAAGGGGCGTGGTAAACTAGCGGCATAGGTTGCTCCCGCGGTGGTACTCACTGACGTTAGTGAGGGGCCGCGCCTTCAGTCGCCAAGCCTGGAGTACGTTGACACGACACGAATACAGCCTGCAAGGTTCTACGTTTGTCGATCGCTTATTTTTTATGTTCTCTTAAATTACAGAAGATGCAGGTCTAAAACAATAGGATATAACCCTGCCCACGTGGGGATTCATTCCGTTCGGGTGTATAGAGAAAGTGCCCGCTTGATCCAGCATTAACATAGGTAATGTCCTTGAGGGATAAATAAGCGATCACAGATAACTACGTATCAATGTTGTAAATTCGCGGTTTCTGGAACGACTACGCGTAGACGTACTGTCAATGCTGCTCTCATACTCTAATAGTGTCTAATAGGTTCGGGAATGGTTCGCATCCTACCTTCGAGAACGCCAGCAAGCGGTGCGCCTGGGAGATGATTTATCCCAGTGGGTGACAATTGATGCTGGTGTGCCGCAAGGTGGCATTCTCTCTCCGTTATTATTTTCCCTTTTCATAAACCTTGTCACCAAATCTATTGGCTACTCTTATCATCTATACGCTGATGACCTGCAACTATACACCCAGGTAGAGTGCAATGACCTGGACAATGCCATTGCTCGGATTAATGCTGATTTGACCAACATCACAAACTGGTCACAAAAGTTTGGTGTCTCTGTGAACCCGTCTAAGACTCAAGCCATTATCTTGGGCAGCAAACGGCAATTGTCCAGTTTAAAAAATATACTTGTAATTATTTTTAATAACGTGGTAGTGCCCTACAGCACATGCGTTAAGAATCTTGGCCTATTTATCGACTCTTCCTTAACCTGGGATACACATGTTAATGAAATCAGCAGTAAGGTTACTGGAACGCTTCGTGCTCTCTATCGATTAAAATATTTTCTTCCTATTAAAATCAAAACCCTTCTTATTCAATCCTTGGTTTTACCCATAATTGACTATGGTGACGTGTGCTGCACTAATATCTCTCAAGAACTCCTTAATAAATTGGATCGTCTATTAAACAACTGTCTTCGTTTCATTTTCGGTTTGCGTAAATACGATCATATTTCCCATTACCGTTCTCTTTTCGGCTTGCTTCCCATTCGAGAACGTCGCAAAATTCGAGTTCTAACCACACTATTTTCAATACTTTTTGATCCGTACGCACCAATTTACTTAAAGGACAGATTCCAAGTCCTATCTTCCTCTCACGAACGTAATCTCCGTTCTTCTAATACTCTTTCGCTCTTAACTCCTTCTCATCACTCTAGTTTTTTGACAAACTCTTTTACAGTGACAGCTATACGACTCTGGAACGAGCTTCCGTTGAATATTAAGCAATCCCCAAACAAATTTAACCTGAAACGCTGTCTCCGTACTTTATATACATATATTTATATCATATGCATTTATTGCGTTTATTTATACAAATATGTATGCCACGTTTATTTATTTTGTATATATATTGCCTGCACCACTATATATATATATATATATATATATATATATATATATATATTTTTTCAGTTTTGTGTAATGGTTGACTGGGAGATAATGCCATCTGGCATTAAGTCCGCCATTTCTACATTTTGTAACATTTTGTGCAATAAAGTTAAATAAATAAAAAAAAAATAAAAAAAAAATAGTGGTACATACAACCGTCACAGTTTGGGAGAATTAATTAAATTTGGCGCAGGGATAGATAGAGACAATATTTAAAAACTAAAAAAATATCAACTTGTCTCAGGGTTCAGAGTTCAGGGTCTCGAACCTGCATCACTATTGTTCGAATCGACTGAGGCTAGGTGATTTAATCGGGTAAAAATAATGTTTAATATAAAAGGCTTACATTTTTCCATAAACCCCAATTCACAAATGGACAGATCGCCTGGAACAACATGAAGGATACATCTTACCTTGAGAACTGGACTGATGCCTTAAGGTTTTTTTCAAAAAGGGTAGGGTTTTTGTCCTAGTCGATGTAAACTCAATAGCGGACGAAGTCGGGAGTCAAAACGAACACAAAGTTATATCTGTGCCCTATTTTTTCATAGTACTACTAATTATTATTATATATACCTGGTGAACGATTTCAATGAGGTTAGGTACGAACCCCTAGGAAAGGATATATTACTTTAGATCCCGTGGGACGCTGTGGTGCACGGAGCGAAGTTTATGAACCAAAATTGTCTCATCTTCGTTCGCTTAAATGTCGACTTTTATGACAATCCGTTAGAATTTAATGAGTGAATTTTGTTGGGCGGCACTTTATTTTTCTCTATTATAATTAGCTTAATTTTTTTTGGAAAAGAAGAAATGTAGAATTGGTTTGTGCATGTCGTGCGGATACGAACGGTGTTCGACGGTCAAAATAGGTAGTCTGTAGCACCGTAGTCTGTACGGTGCAGGCTACCTTTGTAGACAGTAGGTATGTCTGTCAGTAGGTACAATGTAATGTTCGCTAATCGTCTGACGGGTGCTGGTCCCTATTCACGGAAAGGATATTCAAATTTCTGTTGTATATTTTCAAACTCAACAATAATTACTGTTACATAACTTATTGCTAAAATTATTCAATTGATAAATTATTATATTGTCCTTATAAATGTTGACGGTCATCGATACAACTCAACTGACCGATGAACCCAGCTGACCGTATCATAACAGTTACTTGAATAAAAAAAGTCAGAGGGAGAAAATTATATTCTCTATATATCTTAGTATATTCGAAATACACAATGTGCGTACAAAAGCACTCCTATACGTGTGTCACCGGGTGTCTGTCCAACCGACTCCAACCCGGTTTGTGTAGCGGACAAGAAGCCACTGTAGTTGTCACTAATTGATTATTTTACTTTGGTTTGTGCGGCCGCAGCACGGCGCCGCCGACGCCGGCGAGCTAACCAGTCGGCTAAGGAGGTTTTCATCAATTTTACGTTCAATATTTCAGAGTATATTTCGCCTCGAACCCGGTTTGCACGTAACTCTTATATTTTTGGATATTATTTTGTTAAAAATAAAAACAATATCTACGTTATAATATATTCTGACATTTACGCAAACACAGCTCGAAATGCATTTGCAGTCTTTAGGACTCCACCAATTCGTAATGGGGTGTGGACGCGGTGAGTCTGGCTCCGTGCTCCTCAATTTTGCATAAAGACCACAGAGCGGCAACGAAGAGACCACAGAGTGACCACTCCAGCGGAGACTTAAAAAATAATTTTGTGGTCTACTAATATTATAACAAAAAAAGATTAAAATGTATTGTATAACTGTTACTCGCCAGAAATCGTTAATGCAATAGCGTTTAGTTTGGCGCAGTCTTTCTAACTGCACTGAATATAATAATAATTACAAATAAATTATCGGCCAATATGACCAGAGTGACCGAAATGTATGTTTCACGGGAGCGGGCCGGCGCCCGCCCTTCAGTGTTTCGAAAATTTGTATCTTCTGTCTGTGGTCGTACATCACCAACAAACACGACTGTGGACATTGATCTGTTGTTAACTGCCTAGTTATGTAACAGTATGTTTTTCACATTTCAATGTTAAATATATATAAACTTTCGACTTACCAGGTAAGGTAACCGTTTCCGGGATTAACATATAATACTTGGAACTTTTTACTCGTATACATTACCTGGTACAAGAGGTTTTAATCTTTTAATAAAGGGCAAAGAATATACGAGCGTGTATGAAAGGACTAATGCGAGACAAGGAAGCGAGAGAGGTAGGCCAAGTTCGTAGCAAGTATATACAAGTCGATACATATCTTCACTTTAGATCTTGATTTAGAGAAGACCTTGAGAATTTGAGAACTTGAGATACCTTTACAGGCAAACATGTAACATTGTAAACAGTAAATTGCCTTTCACAAGTATTTATTGAGTGTCGTGAGTTTCGAAGCTTGCTGCGTGTCTCCAGCACCAGCGAGCGAGCCAGCTAACTGCAGCATTTGTCGCATAGTGCCTATTGGAATAAAAAACTGCGTAGAATACAATAGCGGCTCGATATTTCATCTCCCGGCGAGGCGCGGCGCGCGGCGGCCACTTGTCAGTCAGCTTTTGACACCAAATGCGTAATGACTGCGCGCAAGTGAATAATCGACGTGACAGTCGGATGCGCGCGCACGGACCCGATGGCGCAATCGCTAGTGACTATTTCTTCTGCGCTAAGGGTTGCAAATTCGACCCAGGACAATCATTGTTGATTTTTTTTATTTCTTATCTATATTTCTTATGTTCGTAATGAATTTTTTAATCCTGATCATATGCACGAATCCGGATGATTCCAATGGTTCTGATTTAAGCCCGAGCAGAGGTGATTGAATAAAATCATTATGTACTGCTTTATATACTGAATGTTGTCATAGCAAACTATAGTTTGTTCGCTAAGTGCGCAGCCTCGGTATGCAAATGTCTGACACAGCGTGTTTACTAGCGGCGGAGAATTAGACAGCCCTCCCCCCGGCCCCGTTCCGCCCCGCTCACGACACCTCAGAACTAGTTGTAGCATATCAACTCAGTGAAAAAGCCGACGCATGTAGTAAAGGAAGCAGCAAGAATATATTTAAACAAAACAGGCGCGTGTTAATGAGCTTGTTTCTGGGAATTTACGCTTGAGCGATCAATCACCGGATTGATCGCTTTTTTACCTGTCTGTATTGTTGTCCTACCACAACGTATTCTGTGTCATTTATGTTCTATAGATCGTGTATAGGCTTGACAAATTGTCCGATTATAAAGGGGAGCGGGGATGTTGTTCATTATCATTGTGTCGATGTGTAGATGACAGGCAATCAGTTGGACCCAGATCCATCGCAGGCAGTTGTATCCGGCGCTATCCGCGCTGGTATCGCGGCGTCGACGGCGCGGGTCACACGATGCGCTATCGCCGCGTCCGACCCGCGATAACCTTTCTAGGTTCGTCGTAATTCACTTCTTGAGCTTGCGCTGTAGCCTTACGTAACATTGACAATCTTGAAGTAAATAAAAGGTGGACTACCAAAGAGATCATTTATGTACGCTCTGTGCTTTTCGTGAAACAAAAGTGCTCGCCCGTTCTGGAAAACACTCACCCGTAACATCATAAGACTTGCCACGCGGCGTGTTTGGGCTCGCGTGTTATCTCGAGCACAATATGGTTGCTTGAAAATACAAAAAAGTTGATGTTAACAGAAAACTATTAAAACAGCAATCAGAGTTTACATATCATGTAATCGAAATCAATTAAAAACAAATTAGGATCTCAAAATTCTGCTGCGGCATCTTCAGTGATTTTAATTGATAAATATTGAACGTTGCCGTTTAATCGGTGATGTAATTTTTCGCTCCTAATTATCGTTTGCGACGCTACAGTGTTGATTACCTTGATATTTCATAATGTAGCAATGACATACGACAAATTGAAAAAGAAAATAACTAAATTTCGATGCCCACACAACCATAGAATAATATAAATTATATGTTATTAGAGTAACATTCATAAAAAAATCATTATAAATGTGATTAGTATCAGCATTATAAAAACCACCCCTTCTTACTGAACCCTACGCTCGGCACTGAGTCTCCCCTTACAAGATATATGCGGCTTGTGGTGATATATCGCTAAGCTGTAATCGGTTGTCGACTTTCAGCTCGTATTACTTACTTAGTAACCGTTTTATTAATTATTATTATCTATATATTGTACCGCAGGCGCGACAACCGCACTCCGCCGCCGTCCCACGACGTTCACGAAAGTTTAATACTGGACAGGAAGAATTGATTTGTTGTTGTTTTCTTTTTACGTCTTTATATTATTATAAATAATAAACTTTAAACATTTCTTTTTCACTCAGTTGTATCGCCTACAATTTGAACCTGCATTTTTAGCGAGTAACGTCGACTGATATTTTCATCGGGATCTGAGTTACCACATCACGGACCTACGCAAACAGAGTCGCGAGACACTCGTAGTTGATATACTCACCTAAGTATGAAAATCGAGAAAATCTTGCGAGATAACAAAATTATTAAAACAAAAATTTACCGACCGTGTACGTTGCCGAATATGCTCCAATATGATTTACATATCTTTGTCACTTTTGGTGAAGATAATATCAATATCAATGTGTCCATAACATGTGTCTTCATATTTGGGGTGACGTTAGAAATACGGACGAGAGCGCCGGCGCCGGCGCCAGCACCCGCTCTCCAAAAGGTTTCTCTCTCTCCTTGACAAAATAAGTTGAGATTCTGTAATCTCGACTTATTGTTTATTATATTCGTATTATTGTAAATATTAAAAAAAACAATGTCTCATTATATTGTTATTTTGTTCACGTAGTCAGTAGTCTAGTCTCGGTATGGGAATCCGTTACGACGTACGCGAGCCCCATCTTCGCTCACGCGGCCGCGTCACATCTCAAAACGCTTCAAGTAGTTCAGAATAAATGCATGCGGCGGGCGACCGACGCCCCGTGCTACATCCGCAATTTAAGATTGCATCGCGATCGTATCGAATTTATAAAGGAAGCGTCGCATCGTTTTCTCGACGGGGGGCATCTAAACGTTCAAATGCGCTAATAGTTAAATCCGCGGTGTACGTCGTAAAGAAAAACGACCACGTCCGACATCGTAGGCTGCGGCACGGCTTAGACGACCCCCCCGACAAAATTACCGCGTAAATCGCAGCCCTTCCCCGCCCTCTCACTGGCATAACACGATCATTGACACTGCACATGCATTCGAATAATAGAACAGTACACTGTACAGTACAATACAGTACAGTAGTACAGTCCATGCCCCCACAAGCGATAACCGGCAGCCCTAGAGCTGTCGGGCTCATTCCGTCCTTCCCCTTTTGCTAAATTTCAAAAAAGAGCTTCGGTCGCGGTCGCTCAGATCCCGCGCGACTGAATTGAACAGACTATTATGCGGTTATAATCAATAAATAAGTTTTGTACAAGAAAGATTTAATCAGCTACTCCCCGCGCGGGTAGCAGCGGGCAGCAGCGGGCCGGGCCCTGCCTCGACAGGCCAATCAGCCGTTCCAGCAATCAGCTTTACTTTTTATATATACATATACAACATTTTTTTACTTTGCATACACGTGTTTCATGACTTTCAATGATGTACCTCCATACTGAATTTCATTCGAATAACTTTAAAAACAGCAGTTTCATACTTTGCTATCTTTGAAATCAGTCACCCCCGTTTTACCCCCTTAGAGGGTGAATTATCAAATATCCTTTCTTAGTACCCCCTACGCTATAAAAGGTCCACAATTTCAAGTTTCTAGCCCCTGTACTTAGGCCCTGCGTTGATATGACAGTTAGTTAGACAGCTTCTCCTTTTATAAATGTAAAGAATTAGAACTCTTTATGCTGTGTGTACGGATAACAGTTCAGGATTACTCTACCTCTATATCCTCTATGACAAGTTTCATACATGACAGTGTGTGTCATGTATTGTCAAATATGGCAATAGTGAGACTAATTAAGTAGATAATTAGAATAATGAAATGAAAGAGGAATCGATAATAATAAACTTTAAATGGCGTTTCTTTGATTTTTCAGGTAGGATTGTGTCCTAGTAATGTTTCTAGTTGTTATAATGTAAATTTATGTTAAATAAAATCTTGGATTCTCTGGATAAAATCTTTTATTATTCCTTAGATTCCTAATTTTACAGTCGAATTGTCTTATATATATACATATCACATCATCCGCACTAAGACAATTTATCGTCATCATCATACCAGCTATTGGAGGTTTACTGCTGGCCAGGCCTCTCCAAGGAAGAGATGTTCTGCCCATAATTGCCGTGCTGGGCAAGCGCGTTGGAAATCGCAGAGCGCCGCTTTCGCGACGGGGATGCTGCTGCTGGGAGGTACTATTCTACTCTGCCGGTACCTCATGGCAAGACAATTAAAACTGTCTAATAAATTCCGCATTATAGTGTCGTACCGTTTTCATGGCTTAACGAATTAAGGTTTTTTGATAAACTTTGGCACGAAGACAAGTTGAGTGAATTCAAATTGTAAAGTGAAATCAAATATAAAGAGTCAACAACTGAATAACTAAATATTAATCTTATGAACTTTTATTTGTTGACATTATTGTTTAAGTTGTCTGTCTTGTGAAAACATTTGTTCTTGTCTTATAAAAGAAGAGAAAGTGTTAAATATTGACCACACGAGAGGTAATGGAGATATGGTCGAGTAGAGAGGAGAGATGTCCACTTTTTGTGCAGCATTGCCAACTCACAGCCACTGAGATTTGATTATGGAGTGACAAGCGCCCGCGCAGCGCAGGGGCGGTGGGCGCGCCGGCGCGTCACTCGCGGCGCGCCTGCACACACACCCGCGCGTGTGCAGCCACTGGGGTTGCGTGTGTGCATGCTTACGTCGTCGCCACGTCGCGCGCCGCCCGACCTAACACTGTCATCATAATTTAATGTTGATCGTCGACTCGATATTCAGCTCTGGTACACATATCGTTGTTTGATCCAACCACTGTTTTCTTAAATACTATAGTTGTCTGGCTATTGGACGCGTTAGGTGATAATGTTTGACTCTGAAAGCAATACAATTCTAAGGGTATCTTGTATAATAATAACTGACTCCTGATGAGAATAGAGTTACCAAACAAGATGCGTCAAATAAGAATTGTAATCTGATCTAACTCACATCCTTTTCACTGATCTATGAAGTTCGAGGTGACTTCTCAAGCCCAAGTAAGTTGACATGTACATCAAAGCTCTTTAGGGATCCGTAGCGCCGTAATCTGTAAGGGTTCGTCATGGCCAGATAATTGCTAGACGTCCTCGGCCGGACATACAAAACTCAACATTATTGTTAATTCGATTATTCCCTTAATTGCGACGCTGGTCACGCGTACAGACAATCGTAGATTCGCGTTACGCTGGAATGAATGAATCCACCTACCGGTAACTCAGCGACGAGGAGGCGAGCATTCTGTGTTAAATTTTCGCAGACGTTTCTTCTATCCCTTCACCGGGGAGTTAAGATTTGCCCACTCCATAGAAGGTAAGGTTCGTGTAGCGATATCGTCGCTCTCAACATACCTGCGATAGGCCCTCCGTAGATTAGATGTCTGAACATAAACCCGCGCTATCGCGCACTAATGCCCGCTCGATTGCGCCAGAATCCGCAAGAATATTCGCCGATATCAGATAATACGTATTAGGTAGCATTTACTGTAATTGACTCCGTACGTGGTTCACGATATGCGTATGGAGCATGAGCAATTCAAGGTTTTTTATTTAGGCAATCTTTAAAAGGTATTTAAAACTATGACATATTGTTAGATATTTTTTCATACGTTTCCCAAAATTGTAGAGACGGCTCAAGTAGTTATTATTCGTGATAAAATAAAATAAAAAGTGTCACATTGATTATACGGAATTCACATCTAAACTTCAGAACCTATTTTAATAAATATTTGTTTATTATGTGCAGTTTATTATCCAACTTGACAAAATTTTAATCTCAATTTAAATTTAATATTTATAGTCGCAATTTTTCAGTCCGATGACTCGTTCTGGAAATATATATAACCTAAACAGCCTTAAACAATGGTTTACGATTACATGTTCTCTTGATTTATAAATATTCTTCAGGAATATGGTTTGTTCCGGAATAAAATGATCGTTTCCTTTTTGAGAAAATGACATAAACAAATTTCATATTTAGTTTACTTATTCATTGTAAACGAATGTGATAAATTAACAAATGTTGAATACATCAACTACACGTTTTATTATTCACTATACAGTTATCTGTTTTTGCCAATTAAATTTGATAAAGAATTGTCAATAACACTAATAGAGTGGAAAATATTCGGAAAGGTCGCCGAGATAAACTTGCCGCATCGGGTTATCTCTTTTATTGAGGGATAGCAGCCAGTGAATGTTGACGCCGTACTTTATGTTCGTTTAGTTAATATAGTATTGTAATAAACATTGACTCAACATTGTGAGCGGCCGCGACTGTCGCACAGCCGAGCGAGCGGTGCACTTACACAGGTGACCTGTTTCTCACATGTAACTACTCTTAATTCATTTGTTTGTTTGTTTTCTACAACGCCGCATTAATGTGAATGTTATAATTACTGACTCTGACAAAACTAGGGATAGTTTATTAGATTACAAAAACTACATATACTAGTTCTGGAAGGTCTATACACTTATAACTACATTTTTACCTGCAATAGTTACAGGCGGACGTAGTGTCGGCGTTGGGCAATAATAATAATTATATGCATAATTGATCGAGCTTCATGTCTTTGTAAGTAATGCTACTAGAAACATCTAAATGTGGTAAAAGTCCGTATAAGCGTGTAATGCGCGATAATAAAACGGAAGTAAAAATAATAAATCCTGTGCCAATCAGTGAAACTATCACTCGAGAATGGTTTCCATTGATGCTGCTGGTCGGATTTGAAAAACTTTTTTGGCATTTATTAGACCCACTTGTTTCTACATTGCATTTATTAAAAAGAGAGAGTAAATAATAGCAAAGATATTGCAAAAATATATTGGAGTATGTAATGAATATCGCAGAGTTAAGTTAAGAGTTGCCTCGTAGAGGCGTGCGTCTCTCGCTGCTTACTACAGGCTGTATTATATATGTGTAAACGCAACGACTACCTTTATACGGTTTTCACCAATGGGCGAATTTATGTAGTAGGAAGTCGTATCATTAATTATTGTTTCGTGAAAAGTGGCTGAAACTTAAAGATCGTAGAACATGCCAGAAAAATCAAGCCCAAGAGAAGGCATGATAATAAACACACACATATTTTATATTGATTTGACTCCGAGATAAATCGCTTAAAGCTTTCTATGTTATGGACATCAATTTTAAATATAATACTTAAATACATACTTAACAACCAAACACAAATATTCATCATACAAATATTTGTCGCACCTCGGCGCGCAACGTAGGATCTGTGCCGTCGACAACGGGCCGGTCGAAGTGGTGGGCAGAGTGATAACTGAACCCTTGATTTTGTGTTTCCAGAACCAGCGAACCGTGTAAACGATGTCAACAGCAGTACAAAATGGCGTTCAGCTGGGAATGCAGCAGTTAGAGCCCCGTCTGAACGGACACGCCCGCGAAAACGGCTTGGAGCGAGATGACGTGTTCCTACCCCCACCACTGCGCCTGGACGACACTGCGCGCGCGCACAAGGTCAGAAAGCAGGCCTGTCCCTTCCGGTAGCTCGATTTCTATAACACTTCACACGCATTCTTTTCGTATAGCGGTACACCACACTCGCCGACGAACGCTTGCACAGTGCGGCTGATCTCACTCCGTCCACTTTAGCGAACAAATAATTAACAGTTCCTAACGACGGCTACCCGAGCCAAGGTCCAAGCTCAAAGGCGCCTACGAGTGGTAGTCGTGGGTTCCGCCGCGATCTTCCGCTGGTGCTGGAATTGACGCTTGACTAGTCTAGTTGACTAACAAAAATCAAATAGGTATTCTGTCACAATACCGTTTCTACTTTCAGATACATTTAGTATACAACGATTATTTTAGAATTCAAAACAAATAATTTCCATGTCATTTATTCGTAGTCCTACCTAAAACAGACCTCTGGCTAAACACCAGCACTTGCATTACTGTACCGCTTTGAAGGAAGGTAGGTAGAGACTGATAACGAATGTAATTTTTTCTTAGACTGAGTCGACAATCATATTACTAGCTATGACTTGATACTTATGATGATACTATAAAAACAAAGTAACTATAAAAACTAGCGCTAATCTTGTGATTAGAAGATTTCACGTTTATTTCACGTTACCCAGTATTTTTACTGTCATTATCATCCTTCAAACCAGGATACAACAATGCGAACAATGCAGTATAAATAGGTGAGACTGTAGAATGCAAACAAATTTTGTATAAAGTTTACCTCTGGTCCTCCTTTAGTAAAATAGCATCATCTGCTTGCCATCTATATCTACATCTAATGTGTCATCTATATCTACTGTAAGTACAAAAATCTGGCCAACTCCAACGGCTAGCGCCTGCCAGTATTTATTAAACGAGTTGTCATTCTATTATTATTACAGAAGTAATATACAAAAATAATTTCCCGGTTATTATGAAATATGTTATCAATTTCTTTACCGCGTCGTATCCCCGTGGCCTTGGCCTCCGACTCTGATAGAGTTTTCTCAAAACTGTCGATATGGCGCTTCAATCTGATAAGCAATCTCGCCTGCAGGGTCGCGGTGTCTTATCGACAATCAGGCAATACTTTCAAGTCTTGATTGATCTATAAACTCATTGCATTTTAGTTCAAGTCGCACAGAAGCAGTAGGTACAGTAGATATAAGCAATGATAAAACATATATTTTTCTAAATATTAAGAGTAGAGAGAGGAGTATTAGTATATATGTACTAATATATATACTAGTACTATAATCCCTACTTTATATATATATATATACTTTATATATATATATATATATATATAAATATATAATAGGGACTTATATATATATAATTAAAACTTCTTTGATTTACGATCATTTTTCTTAAGTTTGTCTTTGTCGTTTTACACACATTTCACATTAATAAGATTTATTTAAATTTATTTAAAAAGACTGCGACTGCGAACTGAAGTAAAGGCTTTAAATGTTATTTCTTTCATTATTACAGGTAAAGTAATATTTTGTTCAGTAGGTCATGTTGTATTGAAAGCGGCAGATATCTAAAACTAGCGGTCCATTCACTTCGTCTATTAATCGGACGCAAATAGACGCGGCGCCCGCGGTGGGCGGGTCACGCGCCTTCTGTACCTTAATAAAAAAATCGCGTTATTAAGTCAAGAAATGTCAAATATGCACCACATTTAGCGACCCACCCCGTCATCGCACGGGTACGACACGGACTGACTGAAGGACTGACTGACTGACTGTCTGACTGTCTGGCTGACTGACTGACTGTCTGATTGACTGTCTGACTGTCTGACTGACTGACGGACTGACTGACTGACGGACTGACTGACGGACTGACTGACGGACTGACTGAC
>JACJUM010005600.1:1388753-1450193 GCA_020976665.1 Heortia vitessoides
CTGACGGACTGACTGACGGACTGACTGACGGACTGACTGACGGACTGCCTGCGGACTCGGCGTTTGCGCTAGTACAATAATGTAGTAATCTTTTTAAACATAACTTGTACTCAAATATGAAGCAACATACGTTTAGTGACAACAGTTGCAATTAAATGATTTATATTTTCTCTTGAATACGATAAGTGTCGGGGTAAATAAATGAACTTAATCATTGGTGGGAAATAATTCCAAATATAGTTTCAAGTCAACGTACGCAATCTTTGTGATTGAACCTTGACGTTTATGTGCTGGTACCTACTTCAGGCTGTATATATTGGAGACTAATGGAAGTAGTACATATATACTATACTGACATTAAATACTATAGTGTGAATATGTCTTTTTGTAAATGGCTGAACGGGTTGCTTTAAAATTTGGCATGTATGTAGCTTACAAGTTGGGGAATAACAGTAATAGACAGTTCTCGCAGAGCTCGATATAACTCGGTGTACATACGAACGAATTCGCACGTGAAAAGCTGGTAGAATACACGATACGTAGTTTCAATGCGAGATGCACAGTGAATAGATAACAAATTATATTTTATTGTTTGTCTAAAGGAGATAATTAAAAAAGAAACTTATGAACTTTGATAGAGAGTTCATTATGGCACCGATGCTGACGACATTAGCAAGATGCTTATCTCAGATATAATCTTATTAGATATACCTATATAATGTTCGTAAAAGAAAAAGTTAGATACAGTAGAATTTAGATGGAGCCAGAAACCAATTTAGAAGCCGCCATGTCCTGGGGAAATATCTATTGAAAATAATATAAAGATATGAATGGACGAAATATTGTGTATTAGATATCATATCTAAATCAACATTGTATTTTTTTATCTGATGGAATCGTAATCAAAAAATCTTAACAAATTTGCACTATTATTTTTCACGCATTATTATTTTTTTACTGAAGCCTTGGCAATTGTGTATTTCGTATTTGGAGCATTTGGTAAATATTACAAAAATAGATAAACATTACATACATATCTGTATAAACACAATAAATACATATGATTCTGTAATTCTCTGCCTTCAACTATTATGCCCTCATTTTATTTTCATCATCATATCAGCCTTAGGACGTCCACCGCTGGACGCAGGCCTTCCCAAGTGATCTCCAATAGGACCGGTTGTATGCGGCCTGTGTCCAGCGCGATCCTGCCTTACTAAAACGTCAGATCGTCTGTCATCTTTGTGGGTGGTCGCCCTGCGCTGCGCTTGCCGGTTCTCGTTGTCATACAAACACTTGAACACTTCGATGTTCCGATAGTCAACATGGCACCGCTGAAGAAACTTAAGCACAGCTAACGTCTCGACCGAATCGAAGGCTTTCTTATAGTCCATCCAGTATAGTACTCACATATATGGATATTTAAGTAAGTCAAACTGTGGGTGCAGTCGACGCCGCGAGGTCGCCGACTCGCACTAGCATGTGATTTAAGAACAGAAATAATTACAGTCGCCGTAGTTAGAGCGGGCCGCTGTGGGCCGCCGTTTCCTAAAGTGGAATGACCCTTGTAAGACAAGTTGATGATTAATCAGCCTAGGTCGGGAGCAACCTAGGCTGATTGCGCTATTGGTGTTTGTTTGTGCAAATCATGGAATGATGGAGTGAAAGACAGACTCCTATTTTTAATATACGTATGTTGATGTGACCTCGACAAATTAGAAATAATGTCTCCTAAGAACAATTAAATAAATTAAAATGTTAATGAGAGATATGTTTAATTATTTTAGTGAAAGTAAAACATTCTATTATTTTTTTCTCTTGTTTTCAGTGTATGAAAATACTTGCAATTATTGAATGAATACGAGGTTTATTGGTATACTTTTTACCTTTTTTTAAATAGGGTCGATTGATTGCCCGTCAATAGAATTATTCACAGGAATAAACACGTTGGTAAACTCTTTACCTCTGATCGAAGTACAGACATCTCTTACCGCTTTCGTCTGCATCAGACTCATCTATATCTAGCGAACGGCAGCGCTCGGTCCAGTCTGAAGGGTGAGTTTCAAGGGAGGCAGTAAAATTACTGAGTACTGTGACTCGAGGCGAGGCTGTGTGGACGGCCGGCGAGGTTCGATAACACGAACGTATGTGCTATTCGTGCGGTCGCTTACCGCCACACGAATCAAATGCGTGTTTACCATTCTAGAAATATAAAACAAAACGCATTTAAAATGTGACGCCAGCTCGTTTATTTGTTACACAACAGGCAGAATTCTCGGAGCTGGTAATTACTCTGATGAGGCTCAATCAGTGAGCGCGGCCGGCGGGGATTGTGACGGACGGAGCTTCGATTGGCCGCGGCCGGCAAGCGCCATCTCTCCATATTTACGAGTAGCAGAACCATCTGTTACTTACGGCGTCAAATCCCTACTTAGGAAGTCCGAAGACCCATCGACCGATTTGCATCTGCCGGCCCTTCAGGTAGTCCTCAAAGGTCGCGGTACTTACTCTCACCTTCTCTATTAAGCAGCAGTTTTCACATGTGTTCTAATCAGAGGACCGATGTATAAACCGGTTCTTACGAGGACCGTACATTTGTAAGCAGACTTAGTGAAAACAAGTATTATACCACACTGTACGTGTTTGCTGTCTTCGAGTTAAACCTAGTACACCATTTTCATCATCATATCAAACGTAAACCTCTCCAAGAGATGGCCACGAAGTCATGTTGTAGGCTTCTAGCCCGTACGTTCCTTGAGCTTTGAATAGATCGTCAGTCCACCTTGGGCACACACGTAAAACGCTACGTCGCCTGTAAGTGGTCTACATCAACATTAGTGAACTTTACGACCCCGTCGTCTAACAGTTCTGCAGAACTAGCATGAGCCCTGACAGTGGCAGTGCCACTTTAATCTGCTAATTCGTATGATATATCAGGATAAGATATTGAAAGCTGAATTTAATTGAATTTATTTCCAACGTGGTGAGCGGCCAAGACGTGTCCATTAGTGCGCGGCGATCGTCGCGCAGCTGATGCGATGATGAAGTGAAGCGCTTAGATTAATCAGTAGAGCCGCCGCTCGCGCTGACCCCGCTCACTGCCGCCGCGTGCGCGCCGACTATACATAGTATACATCTAATGAGGCATGTTACTGCTTGACCTCCGCACATGTTAACCTTGCATGACATGTTATTCCTTTACAAAATGGATTCTTCAGCTGTTACAGGACTAGAAGGATGTGAAATTAAAGATTATAATCACTGAAGAATATGATATTTACTTTTTTAAATTTGATAATATCATCATATTTACCGATGGACATCCACTGCTGGACATTAGCCTTCTCGAGAATGGGAAAATGCTGCCAATAATTGCCGCGCTGGGCAAACGTGTTGGCAATTCCAGAGCGAGCAAACCGAGAATTGTACGTAATTAACAAGCACCTGGCGGTCGTCCTCTTTAGAGATTTTAGTCAAACGCGCGCTGCTCAAGTTTACTCAGGAACTACGTTTGCTTGTTTTGGAAAATACCGACTTATTAAATGCTCTAATAACTGTATTTTCGAGTTGGATTTTGCTCGCGAGCGTGTAGCAGCGAGCAATACATTAAGCAAACAGCTGTTGTATCGATGCCTACTGCGAATAGACATTTCAATTTTATTTCTTTGTATAGTATATTGTTTGTCAGGTGTTAGCACAGACTGACGCGGCTCACGGCACAATGCGGCAGGTAAACACCAACTAATCCCCCCGTTGGTGCCCACGTTTATGTGTGCCACTCGTGTACAACTGCGTACATCTCACGAATATCACCGCCACACATCCTATATTCAAACTCTTAGGTTTTTATGCCACATTGAGTGGTTCTTAAGGCCTTTAAGTACTCGTTTACTAGTAGTTTACTATATATATTGAACTTTGTTTCGTGAGCATTAAAGTAAATATTAATGTGATAGAAAGTATTGAACTACTAATCAAATTTGAACACCTCTTTGTTTTTGTTTTCTTATACCTATTCTCGGTCTACTCAACCTCTCTCAACTCTATGTACTGCTGTGTACAGTTCTTTAGTTTTTGTAGTTCGTGGCGTACAATATAATACATACACACATTCATACAAACATCACGGCTGTGTCCCATCGGGGTTGGCTTGGAGACTATGGATCTCCATTTGTACATAGTGGCATACCTACCTCGCTTCTCTTACTCGCAATAATCCTTTCATACACGCTCGTTTATTCTTGGTACTTCTGACCTGCCCTTCTTTAATACCTCTTCTACCTGGTTATGATATGTTCGCATGTTGCAAGGTCGTCCTATACCAACTCTTCCATTCACTTCCGCTCTATATATTTATGCAGTCATTCTACTTTCATCCATCCTTTATACATCTGACCAAGAACCAAACCATCTGAACATTCCTTCCCCTATAGTTGTCACAAAATCTTCTTTTGCACCATATTGATCTTTTATTACACTATTCTTTAATCTATATTTCAAACACACTTCATACATACTTCGAAGGATATAATATAATATTCATACATTTTGCAATTAATATTTAACTTAAAAAAAATAGGTAAAAAACTTTTTAAGTTAAACGGTTTTATGTTAAACATACATTGCAATGTTTAAGATAAATGTACTAAAAACCAAAAAATAATAAAATAGATACAGTTGTGGGAATTATAAACATATGCATAGACTAGACTAAAATAAAAACCGTGGGGCACGTCAATTGTCTACAAATTATCGACTTAATGTGCTATAGAAGAATCGTTTAATTCGTCGTTAGGCAGTTGGTCCGCAGACGGTGAGGAAATTACTTACTTTTTTCTTGCTCACTTGTCCATCGTTGTCGGTTAAACAACTGCCTAATTATAGTGTAACATTACAAAACAAACATTTTAATCAACGATTGTAGACAATTGACGTGCCCCACGGTTTTTATTTTAGTCTAGTCTATGCATATGTTTATAATTCCCACGACTGTATCTATTTTATTATTTTTTGGTTTTTAGTACATTTATCTTAAACATTGCAATGTATGTTTAACATAAAACCGTTTAACTTAAAAAGTTTTTTACCTATTTTTATTTTCTAGTTTTTAGTTTTTATTTCGCATTCTATTTGATATTGGATTGATAAAATATTGTTATCAGCCATTTGGTAGCGGCGGCCATCTTAGATTTCAATTTTGCATAGTAAATTGTATTCTACTTGTTGAGCACTTTCATTTGATACCCATATTGATGGGATTGATAAAACCTACGTTATCCGCCATTTTGTAGCGGCCGCCATCTTGGATTTCAATTTTTTATAGTATATTGTATTCTGCTTGTTGAGCCCTTTCATTTGATACCCATATTGATGGGATTAATAAAACATAAATTATCCGCCATTTTGTAGCGGCGGCCATTTTGAATTTATAATGATAATGAATAAACATAATTGTATTGTCACCAAAATCCAAAGTGTATACAAAATTTCAGATTAATCGGTTGACAGAAAGAGGGTGAAATTTGAATTACTAAATTTGACCCAAGAATAAAATAAACAGGGTGAGCTAAATAAAACCGTTTAATAAGGGTCGATCTGTAGCCGTGTGTGCAGTTTTGGTAACACGAATTATTGCGATTCGATAACGTAATCAGTGACGACCAACAGTGACGTGCATTGAGGTGACAGGCCCGTTTGAGGAACCAGCAGAGACGGAGACAGGGCTGGTCGCGCGGTGGTCGTTAGTTAGTAGTATAAAACCTCGGGTATTGCCTTGCTAGGCGGAGGCCGCGCGTGACGCCGCGCGTGCAGTTGACAGTCTCACTAGGTAGAATACAAACTTGAGGTTGCGTATTTCCGTATGAATTACATTTAAACATGTTATGAAACAAGTTACAACTATATTAAAACCTCACTACAAACAAACCAAATAATAATGTACTAATAATGGCCAATTTGTGCTGTACCGTCGGCCCAACTGAGACATTCCTATGAACCAGGAGTAGGCGGTGAAAGTTTTGTTGAAACTCAGAAGTAATGATCGATGTGGAACCGATCAGAAAAGTCTCGCAATTAAAGTTGAAGAAAAGTGATTACGCGTGGAACCCAATTAGCTTGATGGATGGAGCCGACAATCCCGCGCAAACACCATCCGAGAATTATCCAAATCAACTTACTAATCTATTATGATAATTAGTGAACTAAAATTGGTTGGGAAATTTAATAAAACAATATCTTCAGCACATCAGCGTTTTAAGAGGGTTTGCGTTTGCTCAATTTTTGATATCAGTTATAGTTTTTACTTCTTAAAACTTCCGAATTCGTATAAAAGAATAATAAACCTAAGAATTTGGCAATGACCTCACGCACTAAAATATTTAAAGGTACAGATTATGTTTGTATAATCAAGTTGAATTATAGACACCCTCCTGATAATACAATACCCTCAGTATTGTCTATCGGTTGTATGGGGATCTATGCTTTAAAAATAATTTTTTCGTAAGTTTTCCAACGTTCAGGTACTGAAGTTACACTCTTCTGCATTGACATCCTCCTCATTTGTTTAACGTAACGTATTTGAATGAGGCGGGACACAGATCACGCGCAGTACCAACACGAACAACTTTGCAACAGTTTGAACTCCCTGAATTGATGTAGCAAGTCGGATTTATAAGCATCCTCTCAGCGTGGCAGTAAGTTATGAGAAGCAAAACTCTCAAGGAATCTCTCGCAATGAAACCGTAGGATTGCCCTAGATGGACGGAATTGTCTGGATAACTATATCTCTTGTGACCTTAATAGATCATAGTAGCATCTACATCTGGAATTAATTTAGACTAAAGACTGATGGTGGGGACCGGCCACGTCGCTATTAGCGTCATGGAGATTGTTGTTATTGCCTACGAGACAGCCTAAAGCCTCAAGCGCAACACTTATAAAAGTTGATTTTTAAAACGAACCATGGTGGGTTTCAGATCGAAAAGCGCCTGTCGGAGCTTGTCCTGAGCGGCGCGACGTTGCGGCGTGTGGGAGAGGTGTTCGAGCGCGAGCTGGAGTGTGGCTTGCGCCAGGAACCCTCTAGCCTGCAGATGGAGAATACCTATGTCCCGGAGTTGCCAGATGGCACTGGTAAGTTCTAGATTTATCAAAACTGTACACCAAGCGTATTGCATTTCAAAGTTCATTGTTCTGGCTTCAGGAGGCACCGCGCCTAAGTCCTATAGCCGTCTATCAATACTCATGATACATCTAGAGCAGTAATATAGGTCAAAGTAGCAATTAGAGATGAATTCTGCGGATGGAGAACATGTACGTGATGGAGCTGCCAACTGGCTATAATTAAAGCACTGAAAGGCAAATAAATGCCAAGTACCTGTTCATCCTGAAGATGAAGAAATAGGTGTCAGGTGATACCGGTGAATTACAGAGATGGTACAGTAAATAACAATTATCTGTTACTTGTTTGTTTCATGGATAAGACATTAAGGTGTAATTTATTCACTTCTGATCCAGACTCTATATATTGGTCAATGCTTTCAACAACAGGATGTAGTAAATAGCTATATTTTAGGTAGAAAAAAATTATAATTAAAATACAAGTAGTGGTTCCTTTTTATACTTGTTCTGACTATAGTGTTGCTCGTGAATTGCAGAGGAGGGACTGTTCCTGGCGCTAGACCTGGGCGGTACAAACTTCCGGGTGTTGCTTCTGGAACTCCACGACGGGCAACTCGTTCGCGAAGACGTCAAGCAGTACCACATCAAGTAATCACAGCATTTATCTTTCAGTTTTTGTTAATCCAAGAAAATCAATAAAAATAAATTTTAAGCTACTCTAAGAAGAATGGATTTATATAATCCATATGATTTGATGCCAATCTTAGTCCACTATTAAACTATTTCAGTGACGCGCTTCGTGTGGGGCCAGGCGAGGACCTGTTCAACTTTCTCGCGGACTGCGTGCTAGACTTCGTGCGCTCAGAGGGCATGGAGAAAGAAAAACTCTCATTAGGTAAAACATTAATATAATTTCTAATAAACCTTTGATTGATGCCTTTTTCTGGTCCAAGTCCAAGTCTGGATTTTTGGCCCTGCGTTCTTGTTTATAAATCGAATATAAAGGCAGTATATATTATATATGGAATTTGGTGCAATTTGACCTATTTAATCTATATAAATAATATTCTATTCTAAGGTCTATTTAGTGAAATTCCTCATCAGCCATACAGAGGCACTAGCCTACCTTAAATGGGTTCATAAGGTGAGCATGTACCATGACCTTTCCGGCGTTGCAACGGGTATATTATCTGTTACTGACTCAAAAGTATGATGATTATGCTCAGGGAGGGCGGTCCGTTGAAAGCTTCGAATGTTTCCTTGCAGGGTTTACATTCTCGTTCCCGATGAAGCAGCACTCAATAATGTCAGGCGAGCTGACCACGTGGACCAAGAGCTTCAAGTGCGGCGGCATGGAGGGCGTGGACGTGGCGGGCCTGCTGCAGCGCTGCCTGCGCGCGCGCCGCCTCGATATCACCGTGCGCGTACTGCTCAACGACACCACCGGCACGCTGGTGGCCGGCGCGCACCTCGACCCCGCCGTCGGCGTAAGTACACCACGCTCGACACCTTCTACTTAGAAGTGCGAATACTTACAATTTGATACCTGGTAAAGAAGCCCATCCAGTACATAGTTTCCAGCAACTAAATCTGTCCCAAAGCGGAATACAGCAAAGCGAACACCGCTATTTGGCAGTAGAAATAGGTTAGAGTGATACCTCACTACCTACCGCCATACCCCCAATGCAGACGATATTTGTAAGAGTTCAGCTCATGTAAAATCTGTCTAGTCACATTTAGAACCTTACCCAATTTGTTTTCTAGAAGAAATAACTTTAGTAATGACGATTTCACTCGTAGATCGGCGTAATTCTCGGCACGGGCTCCAACGGTTGCTACATGGAGCGCGCGTCGCGCGTGCAGCACTGGGAGTCGGCGCACGACCGCGTGCACGACGTCTGCGTCGACGTCGAGTGGGGGGCCTTCGGGGACAACGGGTGTCTCGACTTCATCCGCACCGACATCGACCGTGAGGTCGACAAGTGCTCTCTGCTCGCGACTTCATTCACGTCAGTGCTTAGTTTAATCTCTTCGATCGGTAAATGAGCGTACCAACTATGACTATAATAAGACGGAACTGATTTCATGACTCCGCGATACCATGGCACTGACGCATATCGCCGAGTTGGCGATGCAGTTCGTCGACAGAGTAGTAAACTGTGTATAGTTCAAAAACGACACGACTCTGGGAGAAGCCGCCCTATAAAGATTACCTCCGAACACGCGCGGATCCAGACTGCGGGCTCGGTGGACTGCGCCCCTTCCCGGACTATAACGCCGCAGTCGTCAATCTCTGAGCGTGGCGTCGACAATGAAAGTTCTCGGGTTAGGCGGATTCGGCGACGAAACCGGCGCAATTTCGACTGACTTCCAATCTCGATCAAGTTTTCATCATCATCATAGCAGAAACACGTCCAATGCTGGACACAGGTCTCAACAAGAAAAGAGGAATTTGCTCATGATTACCGCTCTGAGCAAGCATGGTGACAAGCGTAGCTTTGCGACGGGAATGTTGCTGCCCGTCTCCGCCCAGATTCTGCCCATCCCCACCCTATTGCTGCGCACCCCCCTGTTGTCTGTTGAACACCACTTGAACACTGTTGCGGGTGGATATACTACCATATGTCGGTTCCGGTACTCAGTCGCCTCTTGCGACAGGGGACGTACTATTTTGCCCTGTCGGTATCCCAAGGCAACCAAATTTTCAGTAAAATTATCAAGATCAAATTTTACGTGGCGAACTTGGACGGTGCGTTGTGCGCAGGTTCGAGAAGTACATCGGCGGCAAGTACCTGGGCGAGGTGCTGCGCGCGGCGCTGGCGGCGCTGGCGGCCGAGCGCCTGTTCCCGCGCGCGCCGCCCGCCGCCTCGCTGCACACGGCCGACCTCAGCATGTTCGAGGAGTGAGTCGCTTTTAACGAACACATTTTTGCTCTATAATATACTTCAGAATTAATTTTAAACGATCGTATCGACATCCGGCTTCCGTTCCGATATCGATATTTGAAAGACTACTGGGAAACTAGATTCGAGCGCGGGTTTCCCGCAGCGCGACTCCCCCGACGTGGCTCGCGAGTGAATCCGACGGCGGTCGAAGTCCCGAACCGCTCGATTTCGGTCAACGGGACCTCCAGCGAGGACGGTGTGGACGTATACATACAGGAGTTGATCGCGTTTCGCCCAGTTGTCGTTTTGGTGGTATAGGGCCGAGAAGAAGCGCGGCGCGGCGGTCGGATGTCTATAGCGAGACGGCCCGATTCGGTCTCATGTCGTAGGTAATTGTTTTCTAGCGTTTGATTTTTTTCTAGGAACTAACTTCGTCGGTCAGTATTCGTTTTAAAGCAATATAGACATAGCGATTATATCCGCGGGAAAGTGTTTCGATAAGGGTGTGCTGCGCGGCAGGGAGAGCCTGCAGGGCGGCTGGGCGCGCACGCAGGCGGCGCTGGAGGCGGCGTGCGGCGGCGCGCTGGCCATGTCGGACGCGCTGGTGGCGCAGCACGCGGCGCGCCTGGTGTCGACGCGCGCCGCGCAGCTCGCCGCCGTGTGCATCGCGGCGCTGCTGCGGCGCATGGACCGCCCGCTGGTGGCCGTGGCGGTGGACGGCTCCGTGTACAAGCGGCACCCGCGCATCGCGCGCCTCATGGCCAAGTACATCGCGCTGCTCGCGCCCGACCACAGGGTGCGTATACGCACGCGCCAGTGGCCATTCGGACTTCAAACAAAGAGCTTCAAAAGCTCTTTGTTTTATACTACCTGCGCCCCGCGGTATAACCCGCGTTAGGTTGTAGAAGTTTTATACTACATATTGCTTCCCCTTTTTCCCCCTTAGAGATGATTTTCGAAAAAACATCAGTGCTGGAACCAATGTCTGTAGCGAACACAGTGAACACAGGACACAAATGACTCTCAGGAATCATATTATGCTACCAGGTTTTGCATTACATTACAGTTTGCACGACTACTGATAGTTACTGAATGAATAGTTCAATGTCTATAAACGTTTCTTTTCATCATTCTCAGCCAACCAAATTATTCTTACCTTTCGAGTAAAGAGCCGATCGACTTACCTACAAAATGATAATTAATAATTTGTTCATCGTTTTCCAGTTCAAGATGCTAGCAGCAGAAGACGGCAGCGGCAAGGGATCCGCGCTGACGGCCGCCATCGCGGCGCGCATCGCCTCCCGCCAGAACTAAAGGCCCGCCGCCACCACCGCCAGCCCGCGCTCCGTATCCCGCGTGCCTCCACCACACACGTTCATTTGTGCTCACCAAATATAACAAGCCTCATGTTCGCAACAAAGCGACTAATCTTAAAAAAATTATGACATCAATTCTATATTTCAAATTCGAAATGTTCAATTGTCGTATTTCAGTACATTTTTGGAACAAAAAATTTCTTGTACTATGCACATATTTTTTGATCGAGGTGACGTGGCGCGTGACGGCGCGTGTGGGCGCACTTTATTGTACGGGCATATCTTCCCTGACAAAGGCGATCACCTCGTTATGATATTATCTTTAATATAATTAGTAAATTCGCTCATTTGGTGCGTGAGGTCAGCTCGTATGACGAGGCTGTCGGGCATTGACCGGCGTTTTGATTTGAGTTCGACCGGCGATACCAATCGATGTCGCTCGAGGCAGACGTGCTTCAAATCGACTTTGAATGGTATGGGCTATATGGGTTGGCGTTGCGACCGGGATAGAAATATATCGAAATCGCCATTCACGGCTCTGTCGCGGGCGTTTGCTTTTGAATCGCCGGTAAATGGAACTTTCAATCGGCGATGCTGAATGCGTGATTGTGTGATACTTTCTCTGTACACTGTGTAATTTATTAGATTATGTTTAAACTTAGTTGTGTAATTGTATGTGATATGAATATAGGGATGATCAAAAGAATTAGTTAATATGGGATGTGACATTCTGAGTATGCAGGGCGCAGTACACTTTAATATCAAACCTATTTTGACGCAAAAATATTATGAGATAATATTTGATACGAATCACACTTTTTGTGAATTTATTTAGATTTTATAGGGAGGTATGATGTAATGTTGCACTGTATTGGTAGGTTAGTGAATCTACCGGCAGACAGGTGTCGCTGTGAGGCTCGACCGCCAACGACGACCGCGGGCGCCGCCTGGCGTTAAATAACTATTTTTTATTCTCGCCTAGTGTTTATTTAGATACGAACTAAATTAAGATACGAACATTCTAGGTTGCCGGTTAGGTTAAAAGGCGCAACATCTTTTTCTAGTGTCAAATAACACGCTATGGAAAAGTTTTACAAAAAAAGACCGTTGATTTCTTTGATCACCTTTGATTCTGATATTTTATGGCAAAAGCATTCAACAATGTGCAATTGCATGCAGAATCCCATTAGTTGAGTGTGAGACGCAGGAAGAGCATCCGCCTGCTGATCCAAAATGGGGACGCGCGCTAGCTGCGCTGGACCCTCTCTCCGCATCTAGTTGTAAGTTTATAGTAATACTACATATCGTGCCATACTCGTAGACTATAGGAGACAATACAAACTCGGGGCCCACACACGCGCAACTCACTCTTGCCGCACGTTATTGCTAATTAACAGAGTGAACAATGTTAATATTATACTATTTACAGATATACTATTGTGTATTGTATTAGAGGCGATATTTCTAGATATTTTACAAAACAGTTGCATTCGCTGACCCCGCAGTGTCAGCTTCAGCTTCTCTCGCGGTCGGTGTATATTATTCATGTTTATTTATAATTATTTATATATTCATTACAATAAGAATTTCTGTTTTTTACATTCGTGTAGGGCGCACGACGTGACACGGCTCAGGAACTTCACTATGATCATTTAATATTTTCTAACATACACGCGTTTATTTCTCATAATAAAACTATTCTTTCAACGGCTTCAGAACGCGGTTACCTTGCTGATACTGAAATTATCCAAAACAATAAAAGAAGTAAGTTCAATAAACTGTGATTTAAGGCCGTTAAAGGAGAACTGTCATGATATTTTATGTTATAGTATATAAGTCAGTGGCGCGCTCGAAGGCCGGCGGCGCGCGACCGGCTGCCTGCTACATTTCACTTCGACAGTGAATGTCAGGTCAGGTAAGGTCAGGTTGGTGTCAGTATAACTTGACAGCCGCGACCCGATGTGTCGGGATCCAAAGGGTATTTCACATATACTCAGTGCCGACATCTGACAAGGTATCCCACAAGGGAGGACGGTCCCTGCCCGCCGGGTCTGAGTGTGCTGTGACCCCGAATAAGAGTGAGAATTAAAAGAAATGAATGACCATTATACAATGATTTTTTCTCGCATTTTTAGGTGTTGTTTGGAAAACTTTTGATTTATTTTAAAATGTGCATCTTTTTTATTATTCCGTTGTAGAGTTATTATTATACTGTTATTGTTTATATTAAGAAAATATAAGGTTTACACCAAGGTTTTAAATAAATTTTTGTATAATATCCCTTTTTTTATTCCCATTTATTGTCCAAAACGTATTCCTTTGTTGTTACATTTAAAAAAAAAACAGTTATTTAATTTGTTTTTTGTTTTTAAGAATATATTTGTATTTGAACATGTTATTAGGGATCTATTCGTTAAGGGAAGAGAAGCGGGCTTCGATCGCCTTCGATCTTATGCTAAGCAAGCTTCAAGTAGTTCTTGCTGTTTTTATACAGATTCCCTATTAAGTAGACTTTTTAAAAATAGTCGCCTACAGTCGATGGGTGTATACGTAACCATACACATACAAAAACCGTTGAAGATGTCATCTTCTTGCAAGTTTTTCTATAAATAAGATAAAATTCGTGTGTTTATTATCCATATATGTATATAACTGGGAGGGCACGATCTACTCGATTGTCGTCTGTCACCTCTTGGTCTCCACCATGGGCGTTTTGGAAATCATGTTAGTTGACGTGTTAAATACAAACAACTATAATTAAGTCCAAATACCTTTGAGTAATAATCACACTTTTACACAGTCTGTAATTATACAGTCTATATAATAGTACTATATTTAAAAACGATCGAGGCAGGCACTGAGCAAAGTATCAACGCATAGCAACGGCTGACAGTTGCTATGCGTGTTTACTGTGTGGTGGCCGTTTAGGATAACCCGTCACGGCCATCCTACTTACACACACACAGATGTGTGTATATGTGTTATTCTGTAAACACAATTTAACGTCAGTATGTCATTCCTGATGACTTCAATCTTCATCATCGGTTTCAAACTTTTTATTTTAACAAATTCTGAAAATAAGTATACATACAATGTCACGTACCATGTTAGAGATACCTCGAGTTGGATGGAACGCCTCACTCAGCCGAACAGTGATCGTATTGGCTTTTACTCTACGCGCGTCCACTCCATGGACTCCTGCGCACGCGTGTCCCAACCACTGACTACACACTGCGGTCATGATGAAGCGCATCGAGAGCACTCAAGCAACCCGTGGGTACCCACGGGTGGCTTGAGTGCTCTCAAGAGGCCAAATTCTACCGGGGCACGAGTACGGAGTTGTTGCTGGTACAGCCGAATTCAATTCGGCCATTAGAGATACTCGAGACGACACAACAATGCATCTCTGCATGATGATTTTAAAACCAGATTTGAAGACATTATGTCGATGGAAGTACCGATCTCAAGAGGATCTTCTCGGCGAGAGCACTAATGAGAAGCTGAAAGTGATATTTTAAAAAGTGTATAAAATATTTGGCTGTGGGCAGTCGTTCAAAAGCTTCTCATGGCGTTTTCCTCGTCATATCTCGTCAAAAAACGTTTTAGTGCCGTCACAAACTTAATAACAAAAAATAGAACAGATTGAATACCACAGAACGGGAAGATTTGCGGTTATTCCTCACTAAACTCAAGCCAAGTATTGATAATTTGCTCACAATACATTAAGTTCATCCATCCCATTAAATTATATATTTTTCGTAATTACCATTATAGAAGTTACATTACGTTATAATTAATGGTGTAATATTTTTACTATCATAGGCCTCCCCAAGAAAAGAGAATATTGCCCATAATTGCCGCACTGGGCAAGCGTGTTGGCAATTACAGAGCGCAGCTTTCGCGACGGGAATGCTGTAGCCCATCCCCGCCCTATAACTACATTTGAGCTGCAATGTTTTAATGAGTATGGATATACCACCATCTGTCGGTTCTGGTACCTTAGCCGCCTCTTATGTCACCTGGTACTCTGGTACAGGGGAAGGTACTATTCTACTCTGCCCGTACCTCACTCACAAGGAAATACCTACAAATTTTTGACGTTAGTTAATTAAAATTTGTGAGCCACTGGTAGGAGGAACCACTAGCCTATAAAATACCAATAAAGTTATTGGTGCCTGGCAACCTTAATGGTAGTAGGTAGTAGGTATTAGAGGTTAAAGGTAGGAGAGCTTACTAGCATACGCTGGATCCTGCGATGAAGAACACCTGAACGTAGTACACAAGTTTTAGTCAAATATCATTCATTTGACCACCTCCTAGTTCCTAAATAATCTGAGATATCTACCTCTTCATCTCGCCGCTATTGAGCGTTAAGCCAGTTAGAAGAAAGTACAGTGACATTGACGCACTTTTACTCTAGATGTGTCTAGAAGGAGTACTTTTTAAGGTTTAAGGAGAAACTACGCCAAGCCTTTATAAGCTAGTCTCTGCGTCTCTGCTTTGTTCCAGCTTCTACCGCCAAGAAACATTTTTCCTCAAAGAGTGTTTAACCTGGAAAACCTAACCTGAAACAAACCCACAGCTCGTACAATTTATAGTAATCTTCATGTATTTGCGCAGAGACAATAATGTGTATTTGCTTTGTTGATAAGAATTGTGAAAGCAGAAAATAAAACAACAATCAGCTCGTATAAAATAATTTATATTTAATCTATGTTGATAAAAGCGATAACAGTGTCAACAGTACAGTAAATAAAATGGCGGGCACCGCGCACACGCGATGCACCTCAACGTAACTAGGCATGGGTTGTGAGCGTCGTCTCAACTAAAACTCGGGACACAACTGTACTTATGTCTCAACACTTATTAGTTCTCACTTTCATCGTCAATAAATGAATTTTATTGACTTTGACTTGGAGAATAAGAGAGTATCTTCAAGTTGTACACGACGTAAATAGAGAGAACAACGTTCAATGTATTTCAATGAAATATTTTGGATATAGAGGTTGGGGTCGTCGTTACCCTAACTAGTATTAAACACGCAAATGTCAATGTCAAATTGTTCAATTCCCCCTCCCCCTCTTTGGATAATAAAGGGTTTAGAGGACCCCTTATCTAAAGAAATGCTATTCATGAGGGATCGAATAATGCAAATGCGGCTTTACAAAGGCTTCATATGTAACTGTTTGTATAATTGAATAGACAATTAGTTTGCAGCTAGCTGCCAGTATTGCCTATCATTATTAGACACTGGTATTAGCAAACATAAACACAATACTAAGGAAAATTGGAAATATAATAATAGTTTTGTTTAGTTGATAATATCTTAAAGCTACTTCACATTAGGAGATAAAACTACCGCCCACTCCGGTCAGCGCCGGCTGGTCGGGAGTGCGGGCCGGCTGGCAGCGGGTACCCTCAACAATGGGAGTGGTCCTCGCTGAGATAGTCCGGGAACATCAGGAAACCTCCACCTTCTCGCGCACCTTTCGAAGGATGCTCTGCAGCTCTGATGCTGATGTCGTCTTGTACTGACGTTTATAAAAAAATACTCGTTACAATAATACTACATTATGTATACAGTTGCTGAGAGATATTTGGTGTACAGGTGATTTTAAGCTTACTGGTGAGATTTTTAGGTCTTTCGCGAGTCCGTATAATCCAGTAACCGATGAAGTCCAGCAAATGCATAAGTTAATATGACAATGGGTAGAGCAACCGATGGTACAAACAATGGCTGATGTGGTCGTTGAGTTCTAGAATGGAAACCACACACCGGCGAGCGCAGCGTAGGACGTCCACCCACAGGATGGCTACACAATCAGACTGGACCCGCAGGATCGCGCTGGACACAATCGGTTCCATTGATATCTCTTGGGGAGGCCTGTGTTCAGCGGAGGACGTCCTACAGCTAATATGATGATCACAATATAAGGCGGTGCTTTACAAAATAAATGAAAGAGTATTATATAAAAGACTAGACTATTTAGGACGTTTACATGAATCTATATTTGTCTGCCCATATATAATCCCTCAATTAATACGTCGCATGACACAAGATAAAAATATAGTAGTTAAGTCGATGAATTAAGATTAACATGAACAACATTTATTGTTATTGGGGTTACCGCTATTATTAATGAGTCTGATGTCGGCACTAAAGCAAATCGATTGGAGCGCCATTACTAGTCACACAGATGTTCGTCCTAACGGCTCTCAGTGATGACGCTCGTCGCCGTCGCCTCTCACTGCTGCTCATCGCCAAAGACAGACGCGCTAATGGTGATGATTCCCCATTCATGGTCGATGACTCGATTAGCAGGGCAGCGGGCGTACCATGCCACGTGTGGGGCGCTGGGGGCGCTGGGGTCGGCGAGGACGCTAGGGGCGCTAGGTGCGCGCGGCGCGCGGCACTCACCCCGGACACGTTCCGCTGCACGAGCACTTGGCTGTAGAGCCGCTTGCCCTCGTCCTGGCCGAGCACGCGCTCCAACTGCGCGCGCGTCAGCGCGAACAGCTGGTGGCCGGGCACGCGCAGCTGGCGCTGGGCCAGCTCGCTGAATCCCTTCGCCTCTAGCCAGTTCACCACCTCGTCGGGGTTCGATTTCTATGAACGTTCCGTTTGCTCATTTTTTATGATATAGTATTCCTACCACATCTTATACATGTAAAGAAATAATATTTCTTTAATTTTTGAACGACATTGAATGACGTTAACCCGATTCAGAGGAAAGTAGCTTTAAGCACTGTGTTACGTACATCAGACAACAAATATAATACTAAAATACATATTTTTAACGCCCAGACAAAAAATAATAACATGCATAAATATTGTATAAATTTTTGTACTGGGCGGGGATTAGTAACATCTTCACCACCGAGTCCCTCAAATCATTCGCACTATAAAGTGAACCGATTCGAATACATCCACGACCGCGTGTGCGAATATTAAGTGTTGAACTTTTAACAAGCCAAAACGTTTTGAAGGGCTAATAAATAAAGTTTGAATGAGAGTGGAATTTATTCAATGTAATGTAATATAACAATAACTGAAGGTTTATTTATTTTGAACATTTCCCAGTGACTGCTTGATAATAAGTAGTCTCCGTCGGCTGAACACCCACAGAACCCGCGGCATCTTTACAAGAATGTTTACTCCTTTTCTTGACTCCTATATTGCCGTCCCTTCCCAGGTTGCAGTCTATGGAATGAATGTTGACATGTATGGTTGACGAATATTTAACCCTAAACTATCATTTTGTAAAAATGATGTCGTGCCCTCGATGCCTTTTGTGGAAAAAATAACAAACTGTATGACGGCTCGCGGAGAAGATAACCGAGATAAAACGCCCTGATATATTCTAAACTGCTATCAAATAGCTGATATAATAGCTACAATAGCTGATCACATTCAGATCAGTTCGGCGTTCTGGAAGGGTAACAAACAACCATACATCTCCAAGGGTGGTTACCTGGTCGATGAATATGTCGGGAGTCTTTTTAAAGTCGAGTCTGCTCTTGCGCTGCTGTATGGCCGGCAGCACGGCCTTCAGCTCCTCGTGCAGGTCGCCGCTCGCGCTCGCCGCCGACCGCGACGCTGCGACACGCACGCGACAAGCAAGTGCTTCCTAACCATCACTTGTTCTCACGCCACCAGCGTGGCGAACGATCATACGCATCATGATAACCGGCTCCGTAGCTTCTACAATCCGATACTAAAGCGTCGTGAAACTTGTGACCTTACATTATGGCCCAAGGCCTTAAGAACCCTGTGCTCTGTGTAGGCCCGATGTACATTGGCGAGGTAGCTCGCGCTCCTTGTTCGTCTATAGAGGCGAGACCCTGATGTACTCTTTTTATTATTTAAAAATGACTGACAATTACAGCGCCAACGGAGGAGTTAGCCGGTACCAAGATCGGTTCGGTACACGGTACCGAAAGGGCCAGACATTGATCACATAAAGACGTTTCCAAGGCTCGGATCTCACCTGGAGGGCCATCATCGGAAGCGGTCGGTACCTGGGGGTTTGCTACAATGATGACGCAGCCCGGTTGACCCCGGTAACACAGCGCATACTGATTACTGTAGTGGTCATCGGGTTGCGCTGCTGGGGCGGGTGCGTTGTGTGTACCCCTCACCCCGCTCTCCCCCCCCCCCCCCCTCGTTGACAGACTGTCGACGAGTGCGGGGTGAGGGCGGCTGAACGATTATTTTGGTGCATTGGGTACGACGTTTACGACTGATGCAATTTTCAATCGCTTTATTGCATACCATTAATGTTGGATTTATGTATGTAGAGAGGATATATTTTTTTAGTTGATACCATAAATTTTTGTATTTGTGTCTTACATTTCATGGTGTCAGTCTTGATAGGCATCGGCGGCGCAGGGGGTGCCGGAGGCGGCGGAGGGGGCGGCGGGGGCGGCGGGGGCGGCGCTTCCGCTGGCTTCTCCGGGGGCGGCTTTACTGAAAGCCCAACATGTTTTTTGTATGGTCACTATTGAAATATCTTGTTGGAACATCAATGCCCCGCAATCTGGTACAACCACATGACTTACAAGTTCCGTAGCACGCGTGCACTCCGACGAACGCAAAGGAGTCACCGCTCGGTAAATCTCGCGCTAAGCCGTGTCACGCTACACTGCGCTTGCATTTCCATAACACCCATCCAATTTTTGTGTTAAACCCACAGCCTTTCTTTGAACATTAGATGCGTTTCACTTAGACCTTGTGGACAACTTTAGCTACACGAGAAAATGTAACATTTTGACAAATGGACGTAACATGGATGTAACAAATAGAATTTTTTCCAGCGCTGATGCTACTTCTATTCTAGACTTTCAAAATGTTTGTGTTCAATACAAGCGAGTGGTGTTATTATTGTTGGAAGCCTCAACTGCCCCCATGGAGTGGTGCACGACTCTCGTCAGACTATTTTAGTCTGAGATATTATTCTTTACCTATTCCTAACTCCGACCAGTCGTTCCCCGGATAATCCTTATTTACTACTTATTATTACTAGTTCTTATATATAATTTCATTACTGATTATTTCTTATCCCTTTTATTGATCTTTGAATTTATCGCATACAAGTAAAACTTTATGATTTGATAATTTCTTACATTATTTATGACTCCAGTTACGTTTATACAGTAATCTTTATTTATGTGATGTGTAATTAAGCTGAGTGTGAGTGCGGCCGACCGTTCGACAGCCGCCAGAGAAGTAAACGGCTAGTTACAACACACGGGAATGTTCACAGCACACCAACGTCGGACAGAGTCACAAGCGAAGCAGCACACAGCACACAACACACGCCAGCCACAACGGTCACTCGTCACCTCAATGCCGTCGTACTGCAACTTGTGGGTTAGGTGAAGAAGGGAGAGTACGAATACACCAGTGTCAAGTTTGATAAAAAATTTAATGTATAAAAATGTACTTAAACACAAGGAGCATTATCTAGTTTGTCGGCGGGAGGGGCGCGGCGGGCCGGCCCTCCCTGTACACAATATATTAATCATATATAGAATCATATACATATAACTCATTTACAATCATTTAGCATTCTCTCGTTAAATATATCTGACTCATTTTATGCGTCAGTTGCGCGACAACTATCAATAGACTCTTTATAATAAAACAATATTCTTTGTTCCTGGGCTCGCGCTAGCGCTCTGCGGGCGGTAGGCACCGCGCGGTACTCGCCGCCCGCGGTACCGCCGCGCCTACCGTCGGCGGTACTGCGCGCCACCCGCGGCCTGGCAGTCGCCGGCGATGTCGCGTTCATACAACACATATTTATAACTTTACATGTTTGGAAGGGATGATATCAAAACATCTATAAATAGAACCCCGAAGTTGTGACTAGTGCCTAACATAGTATGATTCAACTGCGTCCACCAACATTGTAGTGTCGGAGACAACAATTCAATGATCGTTCACGAACCACCGATACACAAACCGGTGCATGTTCTTCGACAATATCTTGACGAATGTTACACGTTGTCCCTACATAAGTCGATAGTCTGAGTGACAGCGACACACACTAGCACAGTTAGCGACAGACACAAGCAACACACACAGGCGGGGGGGCGGAAGAGCGGAGGGGCGCTGGGTACGAGTCGGACGGGGCGCAAGGGCGCCGGTCACGTCACAGCCTATGAGCCCTAAGACGGCCGACCGGGAACAATAAACCAATAATGATGCGCTCGTCGTGAATAACTTTGGTGAAGGACGCCAATGAACTGACGATACAAGGGTTGTGATCGTGAACCGGCGGCTGCGGCGGGCAGGGCTCGCATGGTAACATACAAACGGCCGCCAAAGAATACTAGCTTCTAATTTTATATATTTATGAACGCACGCACGGCGATACGACGTTTTATAAAATCAAATTGTATTGAGCATATATTTGGAACACGACCGAGGCAGCTCCAACACGTAACTGTCACATCGAACGGATACAAGTGCCCGGTTCCACCACGGGTCCGAAGCGGGAGCGCGGCGCCTGCCGGCGACGAACTCCCGCTCCGCCGCTACCTTCTACACCTGACCGCGACTCTACGTGTTACGCTAGATTAGACGCGCGAGGTGAGGCTAGAAGTATCGGAATTCGCCCTTCTTGCCGAGGCGCTCGCGGCGCACCCAGTCGGCGTTGGCGCCCCCGTCCCGCGCGTCTCGCGCATCTCGCGCATCTCGCGAATCTCGCGCATCTCGCGCATCTCGCGAATCTCGCGCATCTCGCGAATCTCGCGCATCTCGCGCTTCCCGAGCGTCTCGTACGCCACGCTCTCTTTCGCCCCCGCGCTCCCGTTCACCCCCTCGTTCCCGTTCGCCCCCTCGTTCCCGCTCGCCCCCGCGCTCCCGCTCGCCACCTCCCCCGACGCCCGCGGCCCCGCCGCCCGCCCTACCCGGCACGCCGGTGGGGCTGCTCCCGCCGGACCCGCGGCCGCCGCCTTCCTGGAAAACAAATTTTTACGTCAGTTACGTAATGGCAATAACATGATTTAGTGAAGGTGGTCTCCGAGTCGGACGGCATTTCAGACTTCAATTCCAGCGCAACCGAACAAAAGGGCGCATTAGTGAGCGCCCTCGCGCCCGTATCGAGCTGCGTGCATCGACCGACGGGAACTAGAGCAGAATAGTACCTCCCTCTGTAGCGTATGTGTTAATAGGCTATTTGAATGTAATGAAGATTTACATTATATTTATATCATTCTTATTAATATTATTAGTTTGGAGCGATTTGCAATAACGTGAGATAAAAATATTGCATTATTTTATCAAATTCTGACTCCAAAGATGAGTATTTTTACGGTTTTATTGGTGTTATATCGCTCAGATCTGCTCAGGGTACTAAATGGATACCAATTTTGAGAATGCCGACAGCCGAAACCTTCCAAAAGTAAAGTCTTCTTTAAAGAAAATTCAAATTTTTATGCTGCCGAACTGAGAAATGTGTAAACATCAGTGTAAGTATATCTTTGGTATCCATTGATTTTAGATACGTACTTAAATTATTATTGGAGATTATATAAATAACCAAAACTTGTATGTAATTATCGCACTTGTATGATTAACATTTTAGGTTGTCTGTTAATCCTGTTCCTTTGTTCAGCCAGATAATAAGAACTTATCGTAAATACTCACATGAAAGTGGTCTTCACAAAAATAAAGACGTGTTGTTTGTGACATATTAATCGGCACAGAAAATAAAATTGCAGGAGTTGTTATTATTGTGTTTTTGCACTGAGGCACTGCACAAGATTTCAAACAAAACCATTCGAAACACCGACAAGCTCACTATTTGTGTAGGTATGCGTAATCGACGTCACTTGGGCGCCATAGCCGCTATATTGTTAAAAGTCTCGTTTTAACTGCATATTTGAATATTGCATTTTCTTTTTCGATTTTTCAACAAAATATCCACAGTTCAGACAGACAAATATTTTTTAGGGCTCCTTATGAACAAATAAATATCTTAAGATAGTTTACAGAACTTTGTCAAATAGCCAATTGGCGACTTAGAAACCAGAACCGACAGATGGCAGTATATCCATCCGAAACTTTGTAGCTCAAACACAGAAGGTAGGGATGGGCAGTAAGTTTACAAAATGACGAGATACTTTTTATTTAGTTTTTATTGATTGATTTTTGGCTGGGACAAAGCAAAGGTACTAAGTACTGGGTGATTTTAAAAGCTGAAGAAACATTATACTGAGATCGCCCACACACATATATAAATATGTAAATATATATATATATATATGTGTGTGTGTGTGTGTGTGTGTGTGTGTGGGCGATATAGTTATGTGTAAGCGTGTGTAAACCGTGTGCGAGCGAAGGTAGCGGTGTTACCTGGTAGTGCGTGTAGATAGGGTTTGGGTAGAGGTGCGGAGAGGCGGGCGGGGAGAAGGCGGGCGCCACGATGGTGTGCGGCACGTGGGCAGTAGCCCCGCGTCGGTTGCGCGCCTTCCACCACTTGCGCGAGTCGTCCAGCACCTGCCCGCACAACAATTAGTTTCAGTGTGGGCCATCGGACTTGGAACGCTACTCGCAGGTACACGAGGGCACGTCCTGCGTGAGGTAGTAAGCGCTCGCCGCAGTCCCGCACAAACCCGTAAAAATGTTGCAAACAAGCGTGCTCCAAATTGAGACCTTCAGGTAACATCTTTTCGAACCGAAGTGACACCATTGTTCCTAGTTGTTGTTTTGACCTTGTTGGAAGACCATAAACCTAGATACATGCAATTGTATTTATTTAGATCCAGAAAAATATTACGGATTTCTTCTACATCTCTTCAGAGTGTAAAGGCCTTGCGTCACAAAAATGCTGTAACTATTCTCGATAAGTTACCCATGCCTGAATGAACTTGCGTCGGTTATATATTATCAGCCATGTAGACTGTAGAACAGGCAATAAAAAGCCGTGAAGCTCGAAAAGTGAGAAGCATAAGAAGAAAGTAACGCCTGTGCAAGATGATCATGCAACCATACTGCACCTTGTCCACCTTCGGCCGCAAAGATAACTAATGATCAGAGCAGCCCTGTACTCTATACAACTAGAATGTTCACAAGATATGTACCAAAGGGGACTCCAAGGGCTGTAATGATGATGATAAAATTGAAAGTGAGCTCTTGTGTATAATCTAAGTTCTTTTGTGGACTAGAGCCAGGTCTCAGTCCTGGTAATACCCTGTCGGTTCCGTTACCTCATGTTTTGATATGTTTAGATTGACGTTGACAGTTGACGTCAACTGATTCGCAAAAAGGGTCGTTCGGTTCGAGAGAAGGGAACAAATGAAGAACCACGAACCGCCACAGCCGCTACACTAGCGCACAGTTACCTCGAGGTACTCCCCGCGCGCGACGGTCAGCTCCTTGTCGTTGTTGGCGGTGCGCGGGTACGTGACGCGCACCACGCGGCCGCCGCGCGCCGCCACGCCGCGCGCCCACGCCGCGCCCGCCTCGTCTGCGGCACACTCGCGCTCACTGGGGCCGTCTGATGCTCATTTCATTAAACTAATTCTTTGCATATACCTTACACCGGAATAAACTATTTTTTATGAACTTCTAGTTATGATTCCCCATAAATGATCACTTGAGCGCGTGTTAGGTTTATCGCATACATTTTAATCACACATGAAAAAGTATAATTGTAGATACCGTTGATTATTTCCTAGTTCACGACGTAGAAGACGACACCATCGAAAGCTATAAAGAACAATATTGTTTTCCAACGACTTTTAGGGCTAAAAACTTGTGAATAGTTTGAGACTAAAGAATGGATATGTGTAAAATAGGGTATACAATATAGAAAGTTACTAGTCACAAACGGTCGGTCAGTTCCCGGCACATTACGCACACAGGTTCTACAATTCAGATAATAGACGAGCCACAAAATATGAGGTTCAATGCAGCCTGCACGTGTTTAAATTACAAGTATATAACGTGAGTGTACAAACCATCTCTGTCGTCTCGGTCTCGCTCGGAGCGGTAGGGCGGCTCTCTGTCGGGCGAGGAGGCGGCCGAGCCGGAGTCCTCGCGGGCCAGGGTGCGCCCGCTGCTGGGACCAACCGTACTTGTCAACTACTTAGCGTAATGTTTCAGTTATGGACGTGAGTTGTTCCCTCAGGCGTACCTCACACGTGCACTACGTCCCAACTATGACACTTGACAAAAATAACCACTGGTAATTCTATTCTAACTCCCGTCTCTCTTTTCACTCCTCTCTCGCTAGCGCTTCCCACCCTTATCACACTTCTGTCTTGAGTGATTGCTGATAGAAAATCAGCAATCACTCCAGAAAGAGTATCGCTGTTTGTGCGGTCTCTGTGAAGTATGCACGTAGAGACGGATGGACAAATCTGTCACAATTAATAATAAACAAAGTTTTCCAAATGTTCCAGCTCCGGCACCCGCTGCTTGAGTATGGACTATGGAGTATCGTTAAACAAGACACAAACAGAAAAGCTGTACCTCGAGTACGGCGCGTACTGTTCCCCGTAGATGTCGTCGCGCTCGTCATGGTCGTACGCGTATGCAGCGTCTGCCCCCGGCCCCGAACCCGCCGCCGCCCCCACCCCCGGCACGGCCGCTGCGCCCGCTCCCGCTCCCGCACCCCCACCCCCGGCCACCGCACCGCCGTCACTGCGACGCGGCGACGGTCTACACACACGCACACAATGCACAACACAGGACAACAAGCGGTAACTGACACAGTGCATACAAATTATGGTTGGCCCACGGATTTCTAAGGACTTTGTAGATACTGGAGGGAGCCCCAGCCCTTGCTCACATAGAATCATACTTCCCTTTTTACCTACTGACAGGTGGCGGTTTATACGTCAAACAGCATAGGAAGCATCACGACCGCTAGCGCGCTCGCAATCGAGACAACAATTGGCAAATTTCTCCCAAAGTGAAACCACAATATCTCATCGGTACCAATGATTTCGGGAATCTCTTGGGAAAGCATGTGCACAGAATAGCGATATGATACGACGATTAGACACATATGTTATACATTTTGTACGGTTTTGTAACCGATCGCTTGTTGTTTGGTACGTCATTACTAGCCCTCACCTGCGCAGGGGCTGGTCGTCGACCTGGTAGTCGGGGGACCATCCGTCCATGAACACCGGGTGGTAAGGCGGGATGTTGGTCTTCCATTGCTCTCTGAAAGACATACATAAGATATACTATAGATAGACTCGTTCGTTGTGAGTGTTTGTAGATTGAAGTAAATAATGATATAGCGTATATACAGAGTTGAAACATAATGAAGCATGAGTTTGAGCATTGTCCTCAGACATTGCTCTTAGTGAAGGGTAGGGGCTGCGAGCTTCTTTACAATTTATTTCCAGAAGTGAAATAACATCAATCGTTGCACCATTTATTATCACAATTAGCATTATCAACACAAGGACATCGAATATAATTTTGGTAATATTTATTTTGTTAGATCGTCAATCATTCGATATAAAATCTATAAAAATCATCGGCCGATCTATTAAATTACCCGAAGTCACGTTCCTATATAAGATTTTATCAAAGTCCATGATCGATCGTAAAAAGTACTCAAGTCATCCAACTTAACTCAAAACCACTCGAAAGGACGAGTCCGTTTGCTGATTTCGTAACAAAAGACTGTTAGAGAATATTACGTAACCTTCGCCGTTCGCCGCGCCTGAGGTTCGTCTCGAGTTCGACCGTTCCCATCGGCCGCATCGATAAAGCAAACACAAACGCACCTTGGCACGAGCCAGGCGTCGCCCAGCGAGTGCCACAGCTCGGTCTCTTTGCTGGTGACGCAGTTGGCCAGCAGGTTGAGCGCGTCCCGCGTGAGCAGCGGCTGCAGCACGCGCGCCGGCAGCCGCCCGTCCGCCGCGTCCTGCGCCGCGTCCACGATGAGTGCCAGCGGCGTGAACAGGAAGTGCACCAGCTCGGGCGCGTTGGGGTCGTGGATGTGCGCGCGCAGCCGCGCCAGCAGGTTGAACGACAGCTTGAACTTCTGCAGCACGTCCACGAAGTCGCGCTCGGGCGGCGGGCGCGTGCGCAGCGCCAGCATGCCCTCGCCGGCGCCGGCGCCGCGGCGCCCGCGCGACCGGCGCCGCCGCTCCAGCTCCCTGGACGCCGCCGCCGCGTGCTGCAGCCGCGCTATGAACTTCTCGATGTCGTCGAAGCACCGGTTCAGAATGGCGATGTCTTGCTCGTAAAGCCGCTCGGAGCCCGTGGAGGACGCGTCGTCTCGCTCCCCGCCCGACCCGCCGCGCTCCCCTCGCTCGCTTCGCCCCAGGTGTGCGGACATTTGCTGCGGAATTCGTGCATTTGGCGATTAATCATTTAAAGAGGTCTCTTCGGGGCTTCAGATCGCCCAAATCGAGTACGAGACTCGTGTATCTGATGTAGTGTGAAGCTAAGTTTATAATATCCGTCAACTCACAACGAGCACGGCATCCCACTGCTGCCGCGTGTACGTGTGGTACATACGCGCCATACCGCCGCCGCCGCCGCCGCTAGCGCGCCCCGACTGCCTCTGGGGCCAGCTGCCCCGCGCGCTGTCGCCGCGCTTATCGCGATACGGTCAGATTGCAACAGCGGTAATCCCGCGGGGAGGATTACAGTAATCCAGGTAGATAGTTTTAACTCCACTAGATTAGCCACATATTTTTGAGCACGTAAATAATAATTTGCATTGTTCGTCTATCGACTAAGTAGAATGCGAACAAGATATAACCGATATCGAAACTGAAGTGAGTAATTAGGCAGACCTGCGATATTCTGCCGGTTGCTTATATATTATCAGATTAGATAAATCACAGGTATCGATCGATCTATCCCTAGCTATTCCTAATATAAGCTAGTATTGTCACCTTGATAAGCGACAAACGTCCATTATGCACGACCCGCTCACCTGTCTCCGGGGTCGATCCATCTCTGTCTCCCTCTCCCTCTCTCGTTCCCTCTCGATGACGAAATCGCGGCCTCCCTCCCCCGTCCCGCCGCCTCCGACGCCCCTGCGTTCACAAACAACTCACGCTTACTTCACGGACAATCGACCGTTGAATCGAGTGCGCTAGTAATCGAGAAGAAATTAGACGAAACTAAAACGGTGCATATCGGAGCACAAACGTGTCATTATTGCTCTCCGAACGAAACTATTCTTACGTCACGCACTTGAGTGGCTAGGCTGGACCAACGTAAGTTCAAATTGTATTAAACACAAATAAAGTCACACCAAGTGTAAGCCGAGACCGGTAGCCCGAACTTGTGTTTCAGATATATCATGTCGGGAGCGCATCGCGCGGCAGAGTGCGCGCGCGCAGCCGCGAGCGATCTGATAGCCAGAGATTACAGATATCCGACACTGACGGTTTTATCTTAATTCGGTACGACCATGTTACTACTGACACACAGAAAAATGCTACATTTTATGTACCTTTTATAAAATCGAATTTAAAACAGAGACAAATATGAACCGCTGTAAGCCAATGACAGACAATGTGTGACAATAAAAGAAATGAAACACTTATCAGCTATGATAAGGCGATCTGTTCGATACACAGACACGACAAACCGATTTCAAAATATCTATCTAGATACAAAAAAGCGTTTGAATTATTGTGACAAGGTCGCGCCGAGTCGGTGTCGCGATAAGTGCAATCACAAAGTATTCCACGCGGTAGTTGTGAGTGTTTACAAAAATTTGGAATAAGCTATTCACAGTATTGACCAGCGCTGCGTTGCGTTGACTTCGTTCATAGATGATCAAATTGCCGTTGCCGCACTCAATATTGTGATTTATGTATTTAAAAAACGTTAGGTTATGCCTTCTTTTAGATTACAAAGTGCCGCTGTATGTCTGCTTCTAACTTGACTATTCGTAAACTTTAAACTCGTGGTGACACACAGGTGACATAAACACCGCACATTTAATTTAATATCAGTGTCACGCGGAGTACGACTGTCTGTCTCATTGTAAAGCCGTTCTGTTTTGGCGTAAAAGTGGATCTCATCCTCATCATTTTTCCTGCGTGAAATATTAGTTGAAGCGCGCTCATATTGTGCCTAGTATCACAAGCCCGCCAGACTAATAAATACTAATGATTTGAAACTGATTGCAAGGATCCCTGGCTCTCATCATCAGTAAGAGGACGTCAGTCTACGCCGGGGCAGTTAGCAACCCTTCAGAAAGTTATTTATTATAATGTAAAACGAAAACAATCGATTTATTTTTCAGAATTTCTCTGGCGAAAGTGTTTCAGGAACAATCCATGCGGTTAACCTTTGTAGAGGAAAGCACCGAAGCATGTATTGTACTTCACCCCAGTCGTCATTCTATGTTTTCAGAATAAGGCATCACCGCCACTGTGTCGGGTAATTGTCGCTGTACTTTGCTCCTCGATTGAAACTGGACGTGCAGCACCCGAAATTTTTGCTCGTTATCAGTTGAATGAAGTAATTTTCTTCGCGGTGATATTTTGCACAAGTGAAAGTGGTTTTTGTTAGGTATTCGCTTTGATAGTCATTATCAATAAATTACGCTGTTGATAATTTATATTTAGGGGGATATTGATATTGTATTTGATCTATATCAAACTCACTACACAAATATTGATTTGTGTAGCGAGCGAGTGACGTCAATGAGATAAAGGGTTTCAAAATGCAATCGTTTCTTTATTTAAAATGGAACGAATGATGCGGCCACGCGCGCCGACCGGGATGTGTTCTAGTGTATTATGTCGCGCCCACGCGTCTTCGCTATTTTATAGTTCTTTAACAATCGTCATTATAGTTAAGCAAATATTTACCGTTTAAACTAGTTACAAAGCGAAGTGTGACTGTCTCCTGCGCGGGAATACGTATACGCAATACGATTAGGTATAATTAGATTTTGGATGTTGATGAGTCAGGTGAGGGCAGCTCTGGCTGAGCACCCAGATTTTGCTATCATCAGCTTTTAATTGAAAATTTGAGATTGAGTTAAATCCAAAACTGTACATATGGTCGAACAACAAACGGGCTCGATTCTTGGATATATGTTACTATTTACAATACAATATAACTAAGAAAGAACTTTGCTCAATAAACCATGCAAAAGATTGATTGTCCATTTTTACAGTTATTGAAGCAACGAAGGCAACGAACGTGCATTTTTTCCTTAATCCGTTTATATATTTATATACCTATTTACGTGTATCCGGTTACATAGTCGTGCACCTATAGGTTGGTGATATGCTGCTGGACTATTTTCTTAATCAAATCGCTTAGCTTAATCAAAATGCAGTTACTTAAACGGTAGAGAGAGACTACAGGCTCGAAGAGATGTCCCGCGCACGCGTGCCAAGAATACCAATCAGCCCATGAACGGCTCTCAACTTGAGTGTCGGAGAATACCTCCTAGGTCATGGCGGTTGCGATATACCGCACTTGAATACAGGCATAACAATACGCGGATTTTTTTTATTTATTAAGTACCAGCTGCGCCCGCGACTTCGTCCGCGTGACATAGTTTCTTGGAATGTTATATTTATTTATATAGAATCAATATAGCCTAAAAAATAAGTTTCATGCTTCTAGCTCTAAAAAGAACTATATTTTCATACAACTTTTTATGCCCCCCTATCGACCCCTTATAACCCTAATAAAAAATATGCTTGGCGTACTATTTCAGGCTCTGGACTATCTACGTACCAAATTTCATTTAAATCGGTTCAGTAGTTTAGCCGTTATTGCATAACAAACAGAGTTACCTTCACATAAAGAGTATCGATTCGATTCGATTAGAAATATTAAATAGTAGTTCCAGTGTTATGTAAAGTATAGAAGTTCCTTTGATCTATGGAAAGTCCACTCCAGCTTTATTGAACAATAAAAGTTTCCAGAAAAGACTTCCCGAGTGGTAACTCGGGATCACGGAAGCGCCCCACGCGACTCTAGCCGGGCGCGAATCAATACCTTATTAATACAATAAATATAATAAATTACTTGAGCGCATTCAGTTCCTCGACCAGCGCTTGAGCGGCCACGTCATGGCACTGGAAGATGTGTAGCTCTCGGCGCGGAGGTTGCGGCTGCGCGTGCGCATGTGGTGCGTCCTGCGCGACGGGCGGCGCGCCCACCACGAACGCCAGCACGTTGTTGTACAGCTCCGCCGGCTCCGGCGACGTGAACGCCGTCGGCGAGTGCACCCACGATGCCGGGAACCGCTCCATTATCGACTGCCGAGTATAATCTACACTTAGATTTATGACCATCCTTATTGATATAAGGATATAAGGCCCAAGGGACCTCCGGCCGAGCCGGGCGTGTCGGCGCTCTCACTGTAGCTTTTTTAGGCTTACGCTAAAATGTAATAGCATTTTTGACATATGGTCCGACATTACGAACACGATAAAGGTACAAATCAAATCTGTTTGAAAACTAAATTTACTCTAGGGCTAGCTAAATTTACGCTATGAAAGCCCTACCGAGGGCGGCCGTCACACAACCGTTCCTTAAAAAAACAGGCAGTTTTGATAACTAGTCTATTGGTTTACTATATTTCGACCACTTCGGATTGTACTCACCGCAGAGGTTTACAGAAGAGCTTTCGATGCTCTCGACATGTTACGATAATGTATCCGAATAATTACAGAACCAACCGTCAAACCGGACCAACGTAGAACTATGTGCGCACCGTCTGTAAATATCTGAGACTAGCGGACCCGACGGACCGTGTCCTGTCTTAACGATGACTTATTAACGATACTTCATTCCAATAGGTATAATAAAAAAATATTTTAACAAATCAAAGGTATTTATTATCAAAAAAATGTAGTAGCAAAATGTTCATGGCGAAGGCTAAAGCAATGTGTAATGCTTATGTTGTATCCAGCCCAGTTTTAGTTGAGAGCTCGCTTCAAGACTTGTGTCAAATGTATACCTAGGACAAATAGTCCAATTAAGTAAGTCCAACTTCAAGAAAGAGATCAATCGCCGAATCCAACTCGGCTGAGCAGCGTTCGTGAAACTGCGAAAACACCTTCTCGTCCGACACAACGCAGTGCCTCAAGTCGAAAGTTTTCGACCAATGTGTGTTACCAGCGATGACCCATGGCAGCGGAACATGGTCTCTTACCATTGGCCTTATTGGCCAACTGAATGTATCTCAACGAGCTATGGAGAGGGCAATGCTCGGAGTTTCTTTGCGCGATCGAATCAGGAATGAGGAGATTCGTAACAGAACCATTGCCAGACAGACTAGTAAGTTGAAATGGCAGTGGGCCGGGCATTTGGTACGCAGAACCAATGGCCGATGGAGTCGTAAGGATTTCAGGACGAAACATTGCATGATCAGTCGGTTCCACACCAGACACACCTACTATCAGAAGTAGTTGTATACCATCGATACCCTGCTGCCGCAAACTTTAATTTGGAGATTAGTCCGTGCTTGATACATCTAATAAACAGATCAACTCACAAATTTAGGTCTAAGCCGAAGCCACATACATACCCCTGTCTCGTAGTCCATGACTAGGACCCACTGCCCCTCCAGGCACAGCTGCATTTTTTGGCTCCATATTCCTGCAATTTTATTACATTTTGTTCGTCTTCTAATCGTATATTTTAGTTTACAACGGGCGTACGAGTCTATACAATATTCTAAGACAACTTTACATGCGAATTGAGCATAGAGAAAATGCAGAAAAATATATTTTTTAAAGAAATAAACGACTATCGAAATTAAATTATCACCGTAAGATGTCGAGCGACCAGTGGCATCTGAGGGATACCTACAGTAATAGGCTACTCATATGTATATCTCTTCGCAAATGCGAACAGTGCAATGCCAATATTATGCATGACCCGTGCGGACGCTCTCTGTAAAAGGTCTAGCTCAGGTAACGAAATGATCGGAAACACTAATTGACGAACAAATGTACTGAAGGACGAACCATTAGTCTTCTCAAGCTGTAGCAGCCTCCGCATACCATCGGCCGGGTATACGATGCCAGTCTCGCGCGTCACCGTGAACGTCGCCAAGTGCTCGAGGATGTAGGTGGCGCGCTCGGCGTCGGCCGCCTGATGCGCGCGCAGGCCCGCTAGCTCGTCGAACTCATCGAGCGCGCGCTGCGTGTCGCGCGCCCGCGTGTTTGTCCCCCCGCCCCCTCCGCCGCCGCCGCCGCCGCCGCCCGCGCCCCGCTGCGCCATAGCGGTCGAGTGACGCGTATCACGCGCGTGACCAACCCATTGCGTTGCTTCTGCTTCTGCTTGATGCTGCACTTTGTTTCAATATCTGTAACAATGTGTAATACGATCTTTAACTAATATTTCTTGACTTGAGACATTTTATAATGTAATGAGTTATTTTAAATATAACAATTGGTACATAAATGGTATAATTCAGATGCAGACTAAGTAATATATAAAATTGTTTAAAATATTATTTTGGCCATAAGTGATACGTGTGAAGAATCACTGAATGAGCCGCGGTACACACAGCAAGAGGTCAACCTGCCCAAGTCTGTCAACACTTGGCAATCGATATTAATCTATAACTACGAGTTATTGAGTTTATAATTGACTGTACAAATTTTACAGAATTGGGTGGGTTGGTCTATTGCCCACCGTACGTGCAAAAAATTTTATTACTTCATATCATTTGTCATTTAATACATTCCGATGCTATTGAAACCTCGTCTAAAGTATCTCTAAGCTATAGATAAGATAGCTTTACCACTTAGTGTAAAATCCATCCGATATCTATATTGGTATTTATTGGTGGTCAGAGATAGCGAGATAGCGCAGTTAATGCCCGGGGACGTGCGGCCTTATACCATGTAACCGGCCCAGTAGGGGAATGCTTTTCTACTTCGTGCGGTTTGTTTTCACTGGAGAAAAGGATGTCCTCGCAGTGGAGCAATGACGCGGGGACGTGACGCCGCGACACGTGCGTGCGTGCCGGCGCGTGTGCGCATTCTCGACATCGCTGCCGGTCGTGGAACATTGCCCCGAAGTGGGAAAGAAACGGATATGACGACGGGCTGGTGGCGCAGATGGTAATGATCCTATCAGATGCGACAAGGGTCGTAGTTGTGATCCCCACCGAAGACAATCGTTTAAATGATAAATATACATATTATGTGTTTCCACTGTTGTCTGACGTGCGTAACACGACGTGCTTTAAGCAACTTACCTCGAAGTCAGCTCAATTAATTATTTATTATATTAATTGTTCTGGCAATGTCATCTGTTTGTATGACGGGCCCGATGGCGCAGATAGTAGTGATCCATCTTGTGCGCCAGGGATCGCAGGTTTGATTCCCATCCAAAGCAAATATTTATATGATGATATTTGTGTTTGTACTGTGTCTAGGTGTTACATATACAAATGTATTTAAGTAGTATATATTGTGATTCCTCTGTTGTCTGGCGTTCGTGACACAAGTGTTTTAAGCGGCTCTTCGCCGAGTAAGTCAATGAATGAGATGTTGTTAATTTACACAAACAAATTGCATAACACTTCATTTAACTGTTCGTTGATCTGTAGACTTGTTTGAGGCTGTGACGCTCGCTGTCGTATTATGGAATGATTTTGCAGACAATCATATTGTGATTTTAATAATAATAATTAATTACAAATAGTGAGACAATAGCTTTAAATGTTGTTTCTCTTTGCAGGTCGGTGAGTTATTAACAAATGTATAATATTTTATAAAATGTGAAGACTTTATATACTAAAATAAAACTCCAGTCTTTTCAGAGCAACTCAATTTTTACTTTCCATCATAACACCCGAGAATAATCATTATAACACAACACAACACACATTATCATACCTCTCTTCTACCACAAAACACAGTCGTGTGCTTGACTGACGCCTGACTAGGCGCAATGGTTGATTTATCATTTCACAGTGATGTTTTACATGTGCATATAGTATGTAGTAAACAAGACATATATTTATTGGACAGACAACAGAATAACAAAGAATATAAAAAAGTGTGGGGTAAAAAAAACAAGATATAGTGCGTCAGGTTGTGAAGGGTTCGTGGCCCCGGCACCGGGCAACATTTTAAAAGACCTTTGACGACGTTTCTGCAAAGGTGGTGTAGTAGTATTACGACGAAACCATTGTTGGAATATTGCTCTTATTCGTGACTATTTTCATCTAGGCATTTTGTTCAGGACACCATAAACATTAAGAATATTCACAACACCGGAAAGTCCCCCGTCGCGGGTGTCCTTAGTGATAATCGTATGTGTGCGCAAATCTAGCTGTGTTACTCGACATCTATATATTAACTCGCGAAATAAAATAAAAGCGCGTGAAATTTGACACCGTCAAGTTAAAGCGGACGTGCACAAGAAGTGACTAAAGCTATTTCTTTCATACAAAATACATTCCACTAGAAATACATTCCATTCATGAATATAATCATCGCACACACGAATGCGTCATGACATTGACATTCTCAAATAAAATAAGCATCCATTGTCGTCGGGACGCCGGGCAAATCATGAAGGAGTTGGTACACAATTGATTGAATTATGGTCTGATTTCCACGGCTGGTTTACTTGAGTGTGATGCACGAGATTATGTCCCCATTACACGAACGTTCTTGGTCCAGGCATCTACAAACGGTACTCACATGAAACTTTCGTCTGCCAGTTGCACAAACCGTATATATATGTATATATATATATACGGTTAACTAACTCGGTGTTTGTCTGCGCGCGTCTACATCAGGCTTTAATTCGGATAAGCATTAACTTGTAATCGTTTTATTTTTTATAGGTACATATAGATTTAAGATTATTTTATTATCAATAAGTTTTGATCTTAATCCCTAACGTAAAAATTATAATAGGATAACGGCTACTATCACGAATTACTGCGTGCTTGTACTCTGGCCCTATTTATCACGGGCCGAAGGCCGCTACTTCGTCCGTGAAATCCTCGGATAGGAGTTCGTACACAATTTCGTAGTTTTGTTATAACTTCAGCTATGTGCCTGTGCAAGTCTAGCTATTGATTGAGCAACAATGATTCGGCAGTCTATAATAGTGTCTTGCTCTGTACCAATTGTCTGAAGCTGACGAGGCTCCGGTTATTATTATTTTTTTTTATAAAATAACCGGAGCCTCGTCAGCCTCTTTTTTATTCTAATATTGGTCTAGTCATATGTAAATTCCAGTACCTCCGGAGAGTTTGTGCAATTAGCTCTCAAACGTGATGTGAGAGAGGGTCGGCTCGGATCGGTCACCCAAGAGCGGCCGTCGCTGGAGTTCTGCGCCGGTGCGCTGCTATGAGGGTCTTGTTTGAAGCGCAATTTAACAATTGCCTAGTTTTGTGCCACACACGTACTTTTAATTCTGAAAAAGAGGGAGTTTCCCAGGAACGCGACATGAAGTGAAATGCTTGCGGGAAGCTTTTTCTTACCAAAGATAAGCAAGGAGCCTCGAACACGGTTCGTGAAATATGTACGTATGTGAATAATCTACGGCAAATAATTGTAATCGGATGAGTCATTGTGGCGACAAACAATTAACGGACCGAGTGACTATTGTCTGACTACAACTGCCGCGGCCACGACGGCAATCTGCTCAATATCTTAGCAACTTCCCGTAGTTTTGACACTTTGCCAATATCTTCGTCTGAAACACTACTCTATATAGGACCTTATAACCTCGATTCAATGCTTGTGAATCACTCAATTATTATGATCACAAAATATATTGTTTAGTTTGTGAAAAATTAATAACTAAACAAAAAAGATTTTCTGTTGGTGGGCAAAGAAAGATTTTGTAAAAATAAATATATGCCGTGTCTATGTTTTCAAAGCAGCAACTCAGTTAGATTGAATTTACGAAAGGAATAAAAATAAAAAGTAGGAATAAATGTTATATGTAATGTTAAAATTATAACTTAAACAGATATAAATAAAACCTATAGAATAAAAAAAAAATATATCGGATTTTTGTCATCATCATACCAGCTATTGAAAGTCAACTGCTGGACATCATCGCCATCACAGGCGTAGGCGTTCCCAAAAATCTCCAAGTCCAAAACATACGTTATCGAATAAAAAATGCGGTTTCAAAATGTGCCAGATAATGTCGAGAGATTTCGTGCGTTGATGTCTTCCGTGGCTCGGAATAAGAGACATCAACGCATGCGGCCCTGTCTCGCCGCCGCCCCCGCCCCCGCCGGAATGAAGTCGCACGAGCGGAGCGAGCACGCGCGCGTGAGCGGGCCTGCTGCAGGCCAGCGTATTCAATTGTTTATGCCAGTGAGAGACACGAGTACGGTTAGCAGCATGTATGCAAGGTGCTCCCCGCAGATGTGGCGCGGCTGTTTAGCGCGCGGTTAGCGCGTCCGGAGGTCATCCATCGTGTCCTCTCGCTGCACGCTACTCATTTGTTCTCAATAACGTTAGCCAGCGACCTCTTATAACATTTGCTTGACATATCTCTTAAGTCGTATATGTTCAAGCAAATCTCCAACGGCTAGGACTGCAGTTTGCTCTCACAGTTTATATGTAAGCAAACACGGTGCAGTTGTACAATCATTCATTGTATGGTGTTCGTTTTTACTTTTGAAAAGAATCACTGAAGAAATGTCGTAATGTCGATTATGCTGTGGTGATATATATACCTACGTGTAACCACATCGACACATTGACTTGTAAAACCGTTTATCCAACTTTGTGACCAAAGGATTGATATAGCCACTACTAGACGTCACAGTGAGCCAGCTTGCGCCTTGTGCTGGCTCACTGTGACGTCAGTTCATAAAAAACATAATAAACATAAAAAAAATCAGAAAAACGAGTTGTTTAGCGGGTCTTGCGCCCGGTGAGTGTGAGGAGCCCGCCGCAATGTCTTGTGGCACTATAACAAATAAACGGTCAGTCCAGGCGTCCAGCGCGCCCGGGGTCGCCGATACTCGCACAATACTTATTCCTGTGTACGGAATACGTCGTTTTGTGACGACCTGGCTGTCACTAGTTATTTTATGATAGTGTCCCATGTTTGCTACTCGTATATTCGTGAATATCATTGGGCGTATTGGGAGTAGCGAGATGGTGAGATGGCGACCTTCAAGTGCGTGTCTTACTATGATATTATCATTGCCGAGTAATGCGTCATTATACAGCATGTTTGTTGGCAGCGCCAGAAAATCCTAAAAGTTATTTGTTACGAATGATGTCGATCACTATTTTGATATGATTAATAACATTCGGGATGTTGTAAATTTTGAGCAGAGATAAATTATAGTCTGAAATTTCTATGTAGGCTTGTTTATATTGTAGAAACGGTCCCGGGAAACGCACCTCAGTGTAACGGACGCCAACGGAGTCGCGAGTATTTTTTTTCATTAGACAAGTTCTTCAGGGATTAGTTACTAAGGTTCAAGGGATTAGCTAGAAGTACCGACTGGTGAGGTAACCGCGAGATGCCACAGACTTGTGCGTGGAATGTGTTGTTGCGGTGGCGAGGCGTGTGTGCGCACGGCGGGGCAGGGGGGACGGCCCAGCGACCTTGCGCCCGCATTCCGCGCGCCCGCGCCTGCGCATGCGCGCAAACCCGCGCGGACAACTTCAAACCTTACTTTATTTGCTATCATTAGTTCGTGAAGTTACAACAACCACATATTATGATAGATAGATTCATGTTAGTATGAACTTTTCCTATATCTATTATTTTAATAATATTCTGAGTATAATTTAGTAGCGTAAGAATATTGCAATTTTTATTTTATTTTATGAACAGTTTATACATCTAAAATTATTAGTTGTCACAACAGGTATAAACTTTCACCCAGAGGATGCCAGAGATCGCAGATGTACTTCATTCATTTACTATTATTAAAATTTACCTTTAGAAAATGTAAATTGTAGCTTCAGTATGAGTAGGTAAGTAACAATATGGTCGAGTTGAGGTCGCTGATCACTTAAAATCAGTAGACAGTACACACAGGATAATAATTTGAAAATGATAGAACTGTCATACATATTTTCTATATGAGGTGATAAACGAAGAGTCATATGCGTCATCGATGAAAAAATGTGCGGGCCACAAGTATGTACCGGCGGAATGAAAACAACACAAATTACTCTCATAATATAACAAAAGTAACAATTCTCAAAAAAATAACATTACCTTACGACGATTTTTTGATTAAAATTTTCGCTTTCGCTTGAAATTAATCTCATTTAGAAGTATGAATTCCATGTTGACAAATTTTGAGCGTTCTTTAATTTCTTATTCAAACCTTTCCATGAAATATATGTTTGTTGCAAAAAGCGTACTACAATCTTTAAGGAGAATCGAATCGATCCCAATGAAAATAGATCCGCCGGCGAAACGCCGGCTAAATTAGAATTATTATTGAAAGAGGACATTTCGCGCGAATCGACCACTAAGCCGTATTCTCGTGTGAGGGCTGAACGTCACACGTCTATCTAGCGTGTTACCTAAATAGTTAGTTTTACTGAACCATGGAAAAGGCCCATGCTTTCCACATCGCACCTAGAGAATCTCGAGAAGTGCATGGCTGCGCTTTTCTCGGGATTCACTTCGATGCGGCAATTCGGAACCAATCGCCCAGCACATTTACCGCGGGGTCGCGGCGGGGGCCTGCGTTGTACACGGTTGTATCGTGCGCGAAGAGAGTTGCTAGCTCTACGCCGGGAACCCTAGGTATGTCGTCGGTATGTATACATACACATAAAAAAGGAGGGGAACGAGCACGGACGCAGGACGCCTGGTGTGATCGGATAAAGCAGTGGAGTTGATGGACGCACGAATATCGGTGACGAAAACCGAACTGTTCATCTCTAAAAGTTCGTTATTAGAGACGACCCCGTGATTTCGTGAATAGAGCAGGCGCTTATACAGCCTAGCTCGAGCTTCGGCAAGCCAATATGCCTGTAAGAAATGGGATTCCTAGTCTTTGCCCGGCTTCTGGAATGCATCGATCCATCCTACCATGTGTTCGAAAACACGAACGACATCGGCGCATCGAAAATTTCCACTAGCAGGCAAATGAGGTGCGCGGAAAGAATTTTCAGGACGCGGTTACTGATCTTGAGATAACGCATGCCGTCGCGGACCGTCGCGCGACCGGGCGACGTGTTTCGTTAGCGATTTCGCTCATTTATATATTACCCCTACCAAGCAGAAGGTACTGTACACACACAGCCGCCCTCCAGCGCCTAGCGCTGCCGGTGGCTTGCGAGGAACTTTGGCTTTGACCCTGACGGGGTGAATGCTTGTTCGAACTTTTGTGTGTGTATTTAGTTTGCTTCGAATATATAATGACAGGAATTAATTTAGAAGTTACTATTGCTATTTTAAAATGTTAGCGCTGTGTCTGGTGATCTCACCGTCACCAGATAAAGTAAGCAGCGTTGTAAGAGCACGTCCGAGCAAACAGCGTGCGCCCTTATCAGTCAACGAACGCGCGCTCGCCTCCGGCGATGCTGAAACATGCCCGCGACACACGTCGGCCGCTCACGCACGCGCACACCTGTTTCAAATTTTACTTTGTAAAATGATATTTTATATGTTTTTCGATAACCTTACTGAAACCGTTCTCAGTTGTGACGAGAGCCCCCCCCCCCCTCGTCTAGACAAACCCTGCTTTAAAGCCTATAGTAAGATGCAGTACGGGAGTGACCCCGCCAATTTTACACAATATTACCTGATGTGCACCTTAACAAACTGCAGTAGATGTGTAACGCAGCTTGTTCGGAATGCATTTGTTTTATATCAGTGGTTAATTGGAAAAGTCAAACGTATACAAATCATTTTTGTTTGACAAATAGAAGAGAGCAGCGAGTCGACGGAGTCGTGAGATGTTGGTACACGTACTTTACACATCAGACCGCCGATCCCTGACTGCCGACGCCTGCTTCTATTCACGTTAACATTTTGAAAGTGTCCACACAGTTCAAGTCATTAATTTGTTCAATCATTAAAAATAATTCCGTTCATGACTTTTATTTCGTAGATAAACCTATTGGATCATTATTTATGAGATCATTAAATAATTGCAATAAAACTTGTGCGACTAGCGCAAAAAATGTAGCACCGCGTGACGTCACGATGGCGTCATTGCACCGGTATGCGGCCGCGTCAACGGTTGCATTCGGAAATTGTTGCAGCAACGTATCAATGGCGCCCGCGCTCGCGCCCGCTTGTGCACCCGCGCCAGCGTCCGCGTCCCGCAGGAACACAACTTCCGAGCCGTGTTTGCCAACCGGAGCAGACTAAAGACTCGAAAGTCCCGGTCTTGTGATTAATTGAAGCTATCAAATGTAGGATTGCACTGTTATCGCTGATTGCGCCATTACAAATGGCAATCAATGCGTGCGTTACCCAGCACACCCTGACCGTTACGGCGGAACAAGCCGTAACAATTATAAGAGAATGGCACTGCAGTAAAATAAACTTTTTCTGGAAATGTTGTGTTTAGGACACACTCCCGTCCATTAGATGAGTGTTAAGATTGCAATTTTTCCTAAATAATTTACAGCTGGAATATACGTTCGTGCGATTCAATGGTAAAACAATCTCCCGAAACCCTCGTGACTTCATCACGGAACCACCTAGGTTCACGGACGGCCCAGAAATAGAATGAAAGTAAGAAAGAGTTAAGGCCGCACGAGAGCAGCATAGTCAAAAGTTAGAAAAGAATTTTAGAAATCAGTGAGAATAAAATCGCGAAGCCACCCGGGATGCGTCCGCGTGCCCGATGACTCAGATATGGTAATCCCTTTCGAACTGCGTCTCCATAGAACTCCTGAGTTTGAAAGCTGTTCCGAATAAAGATGGGCCAGAGGTCTGCCGAGCGAGTGGTCATCGCGCACAATTGAACAGGTAGCCCGCCGCAACGGTGCCTCTGCCCGTTTGAACCAGCACGCGCATTAACTTTCTCTCAGTATTCATTGAATCCATGAATGACTAATTTTCAAACATTCCTCGCTTCCGCCGAGTGCGTTGCATGTTTGCCCTATTTAATTATGTGTTCATTATGTATGAGATCAGACAAGAATATTCATCCAAATTCTAAGAGAGACATGTGGGCTGTGGAAGTATTTCTAATAATTTTTTTCCGGATTAATGGACCGTGCATACGAGATGTATGAATATCAATTTTATTCAATTTTTAAAATAGATTTTATTGATCAGGTTTCTTGCTTTTGAGTTTTTAGCTTTTTTCGTAAGTACCAAATTCTCGTAACGTCAATAAATATTTATTAATCGTTTTTAAAAAGGAATAGTGTTATGTTTATAATAGAAAATAAGTATATGCAAATGTATGCTTGTTTCCTGAAAGTATTGTTGAATATGAAATGTTTATCCCAACTTACTAAATATTTACATATGTAACGTCACTTGCAGCTGTATAGTATGTACTGGTTGAGCTGGCCTTATTATCAGATTTAATTACAGCATTTTTTTCTATTATTCTTGTATTAATTGTAGAAATGACTGTCTTTTTTATTTATATTATAATAACACTATCTCTCGGGCATTTAATATTTACCCCGACATTGCAATTTACTTAAAGATTTGTTTAGATGTGCCGATTCTTCACCGGGAATTATCGTTTTCGAGATGAGTTCCTTAAAAGTTTAAAGTTTCTTTCCTGTGAGTGTTAATTGTTTCACGACTAAACATGGGTGCAGTGAAAGTGATACATAATGCATCGCGACTGCACCGACGGCAGCGAGACAAGCTCTATTGGCTGCTCCACGGTCGCGGTTGCATCACCACACCCATCAGCTAATCACTACTTTCACGCGCTAACAACACTTGTTACGACCTCGTTCGTTGCCTACTCACGATCGGCTAAACACGCCAATCTACGCGTAATCAAGCGAGGCGGTTTCCAGGACTAAGCACAAAGCGTGGGGGCGACGTTAGTCACTGAGCGAGCCCGCCCGCTCGACGTGATGATGAACCGACACCCAAACACCGGTGCGGGGCCGATTGGGGCCAATGCCAAGCACCGATACTTGCGGATGATGGAATTCTCGGAGTGAACTTTCCGTTTGCCTGTTGCTTGTATTAGTATGCGCGGTGCGGCGCACGTTACTTTCTCGTTGATCTGTGGAGCGGCCCACATACGCGGTCAGCGGCCAGTCGCGGCGCCGGCCGGCTCCAGGCACCCGCCACCTGTCGCAGAGTCGCTCGCCCTTGTCGCGTCACATATAAAGGCCATTTTGCCGCGCTTGCGTATCTACATATCTACCGCACGATTAACTGTGAACCAACCTCGCCGCTTGCGCAATCTAAGGCCCACTAGCTGGTGCACGGAGTCCCTCACGAAAGCATCTGCGCGAAAGCAACAATGTCGCTCTTCGCATTAACGGGATGTTTGTTCAGTAAACCGATTTAATGTATTTTTTCCGCATCTCGGTGTCTACTCGGACTAAAGTTACTCCACCTTCAAGTGACTAAACGACTGGAATTCCTGCGAGTCAACTCGTAGTGATATTAGGCGTACACATGCGATAGAACATCGAAATTTAGGGTTTAGAATTAAGTGACACAAAATAACTAATGTGTGTCCTTCCTTTACCTATGAAAGCTCACAGTTGTGTGAGATATCGTATTTCGCGATCGAGAGTTTCCTGGAGCCGTGTGAAGCGGAGCGTTACACCCGGCACTCCCGCGTGGGAACGACTGCACTCACGTTCTGAACTTCTTACACGGGCATTTAATTCGATTGTTACCCTTTCATAGATACCCTGAGCCGACACGAAAACGAAAATATCCACATATAATCCAGGATTTCTGAACAAGTCATATTTACAGCACAGGCTCACACAAGTAGGTAATTGCGGATCTGCGATTAGACCAAAGACCGCACAGTATTCAAGGAATGTCTCGAACAGTCACTCAGCGGCGTGTAGTCGGTACCACGCCTATTAATATGCGAGTTTCGTCACGTTCCACAGCCGACGGGCGGATAGCGCATCCACAGGAACTCCCTACAAGTCCGGCGGTCGGTTCCGTCGCCTTTCCTTAGGGTCACGAGTTCACACTCCGCGCTCGCTTAAGGTCCGCACGCTCGGTGAACTCCCACCTCAAAGCCCTCATTGAATGACATGGAATCGTTCAAACAATGTGTTGATTGCTCGGAGCGGTGTTGTGTGGCGAGCCGGAGCAACGACCGTGTGTGAGTTAGCGGCGCGCCCTCTAGCGGCCGCCGCGGCCGCCTGCTGCCCGTCGGCAACCTCCACTCGTATAAAAATCGTTCTTATTTTACTGTGTTGACGTTTCAGAAGAATGTGTTCCATAACAAACATTATGTACACACCGCATCTTTGCACCGACCCTTCCTCACAACGTCGGGGCTTCGACGGCGGGAGCGACCCGTTACGTTGTTGACGTCTCGCTCCAGAATAGTAAGGTGCTATGTGTGACAACTAGGAACCTGGATATCCAACAATGCTGCGGGAAAGCGACGCCCGCACTGCTCTCTCGAGACGGCTTCGTTCGAGCGGCGGCATGTGCCCGCCGGTGACGTGTCGCGCCTATTCGGGCTCTCGCGAGACCACTCCGCCGCGACACATTCTACTCACCTCGACTTAAGATGCAGTGAGCTGCTTTTCAGATCCTGTCGATGGTCTCACGCACTTCACTCACAACAAAACTTGACACCTCAACGGCGACTTCGTGTACACTGGCGACCGGTGTCGCCCGCTACGCCCCACTCCTCGCTCCTCAGTAGCGCGGGGACAGGTGCGCGGGCGCGGGCCGGGGAGGGGCGGCGGCGCGCAAGCCTGCCGTCGAGGGCGAGGGGCCGCGCGACCAGTCTCGGCCCGAGCGCGATACCGACCGCCCGGCCACACGGATTTTAAAATGTCCGCGAACGGGTCAGCGGCGACCGAGCTGCGACTCTGCCACGTGCGGAAGTCGCCGGACTTTGACGGATATGGCTTCAACTTGCACGCGGAGAAGGGAAAGCCTGGTCAGTACATCGGAAAGGTCGACGACGGTTCACCGGCCGAAGCGGCTGGGCTCAAGCGGGGCGATCGCATCCTAGAAGTGAACGGGCACAGTATCGCCGGGGAGAGCCACAAGCAGGTGGTGCAGCGCATCAAGGAGCGGCCGGACGACGCCGAGCTGTTGGTGGCGGCGCCGGCGCCCGGCGAGCCGGTGCCCGACCTAGACGCCACGCCGCCTGCGCCAGCGCAGGCCGCCGAACGCCGGGACAGCCCGCCGCCCGCTGATCCGCCGCGGCTCAACCTGCACATGACGGCCGCCGAGATGCGGGCACAACTCGCCGCCAAGAAGAAAATCGACCCCAAGAAAGTGCCCATGGACCTGAAGTCCAAGTTCGATATTGTCAAAAAACTGTGAGATGCGAATGCAGTGCCTGGTGCGTGCCGCTCCGCGGACGTCGCGTGTCGCCCGTTCTCGGGCCGTTGTTGTTGTTCATGTGTCGGATCGTAATGCAATGTCACAGTGTGCTCGTGTGTAATGGCCGTGGTGGTGTAATTCTTGACTGGGAAGGCTCTGCGGCAGGCAGCGCGCCCCCGCCCCGCGCCCGCCCGCGCCCGCGCCCGCGCCTTCGCAGCGCCTCCGTGCTCGGTGCGCGCGCGCTGTTGCCAACTCTCGCGCCGTGACACGGAATCACCGATAGCTCCTCACACGATTATCACATCAACGTACACAAATGGAACGATGACATGGATAGCGTAAAGTGCAAGTTTGGCGGCGCGCCCCCCGGCCCGCGCCCCTCGCCCTGCGACAGGTACCGCGGTCCCTTGCAGCTAACCAATCTGATGTAACATATTTTTATGCCTTCTATGAATTGCCATTGAATAAAATTGTACATACCTAGTTACTACACGTCGTTTATAGTAAATAGGGAATGAAAATTATGTATTTATTTTATTATATTCAAATGAGAATGTTCGATTTTAATGATTCGATTATATACCTAATGTGTAGATTAATGTTATTTACCTTAAGTGCAATTATTGTTGAATGATCAATAAATACTATTTTACCAAGTTGTTGTTGTGCCTACTCCGCTTGTGTGAAGTCCACCCTCATCCCTGTTCGCCGGCTGACTCACTCCACGAACTAAAGTGTCAATCTTTCAATTTGACAAAAGACACACAAGCTTATCGGTGACTTCGCGAATAGTCGCGCAGGGAGGGATGTACCTAGCTGCACCTGTGGCGCGCGGTGAACAGCTGCGGTGACGTGAGTCGCGGCGCGGACGGCTCTGCTCGCACAAGCCTCGCTCGCCGTTCTAGTACACTTTAACATTGACTCGCCGCCGCCTTCGCATCCTCCTGCCTGCACTTGCCTATTGTGTAATTCTACACCTAATTAGTACACGATCGGCGTGTCTTCGCAATCGTGTTATCCTGCTAATATAAAAACACGCCACTTTGTGGAAATGGAAGGATCTTTGTTATTCTCTCACGCAACTACTGCAGAATGCATTTAAATTAGTTTCGACTACAGACCTGCACGGTAGGTTCACTGTATATTTAAAGATACGTTTGCACACGAATACTTCTCGTGTGTCAATACGATCACCAATAAGGTAACAACTCAAACCCTTAAATCGAAATACCTGCACGGTGATGTCGTATGCACGCTTAGCGCGCGTGGGCGTGTGTAATTTATACCGGAATTTCGAATTAATTGAAAAAATGCGGCCCATTTAACGCAATTGCTTTTAACGAAATTCTTCCAAATTGAATTGTCCAACTCCTACTGTTTATCTTAAAGTTGGGTCTGCGGAGGGACCAGCGGAGGGACCAGCGGAGGGACCAGCGGCGGGACCAGCGGCGGCGTGTGACGCGCTCGGTGCTAACGTCAGTAATTCGCTCCCGAGTTTTACTTTATCGTGGCTTTCTTGTCGTCCAATCAGATAAATGCGATTATAATACTCATATTTCATAAGTTACTTACCTAATTAGATGTTGTGGCTTTTTAGTGTATTATTTATATGAAACACCACTGAAGCTGACCGACATTGTTCTGCTCAGAAGCGCCAGCGCTACAGCGCCATTTTCCAGGTCCAGTCAATCCGTTTTCGATGTCATACACAACAATGCAATTACACGCACATCGTGGAGCCGATCCTCGCTTCGACCCTTTTCCGGCAACAATCGTTCCGGGCCCCAATTTAAGGACATCCCTTGTGACCTGTAAACTAAAAACAAAAAGTTATCACACGAACGCCCAGACATTGCAACCGGTGTTACATACTTCCCAGGCTTATCAAAGTATATTTATGTATTAATTTATTTTTATATGTATGGAATAATTGAGTATCTGTAAATAATTTAGTTTCATAGTCGACGCCAAATATTAAATAATAATAAATTCACATTTAAATAGCCGTGTGGTACCGGCGGAGTAGAATAGTACCTCCCCTTGTACTAGGAGCGGAAAGAGGCAACTATGATACCTGAATCGACAAATGGCGGTATATCCAACCGGGCGGGATCGGTAGCAGTATCCCCATCTCGAAAGCTGCGCTCTGCGATTGTATAAATATTTATTGTGGGTGGGAATCGAATCCATTACCCTTGGCCCACTACTTTGTCAATTCAATAAAAAGACAAAACCGGAGTTATGATCTGGTGCTGCAGCCACATTCTTTATGATATTCTTTATGATTATCGATATTGAACACCGCGCTTACGGAACACAGCTTACACCGTTCGACAGCTAAACAAGTGCCCAGTAGGGGCACATGACACGCGTCAGTGAGAGTATTGCCAGCAGCGCGGACTTGTTACGTCAAACTACAGCACTGCCGAGACTCACCCCCCCATCTTGTTCAATATATACCTCAGGTAGTCAATTTAGTACGGTTGATTTTATTTCTTATTTGTTTATTATTAAAGTACTCAATCGTTATATTTATGCAACTTATCTTACACTTTCAATCTGTGCTTGTATCTACTCTAACTAAATAACCTATCCAGATAGTAAAACTGCATAGTTTATCTGTTTGTTTGGTTGAACGCGCTACTTTGGGGAACTACTGGTTTGATTTGGATCCAGGAAGGCTTTTAAGTGGAACCGTTGTAGTGATTGTACAAGTCGCGATACTTGCAGCAATTTATGTTTTCTGTAATATGCTTCTCTATTTTATTTCACATATTAAACATTGAATTATTTCTATCAGAAATGATTATCAAGTGGTAAAATTCCATATCCAGTATACGTTGTCATTCATTATATCTGCAGGAACTAACACAAGATTATGTATGCGTTTTGTTATCATTAATTATGCAAGTCGGTACTATAATGCAAATGTTTGATCAACTATAAAATAAATGCTTTGATGAACAACAACATTGACCCAAATATGTAAATATTCAGGTCAATATGACTTTTCAGAGTTCTGCCTCTTTTGAAATCATCACGTACCTCCAGCTTTTCCGGCGCCGGCTGCTTGGGCTGGACACCGAGCACACAATTTCCTTTTGTGTCAATTTATTGTGCGAGGAAGTCCTACTAAGGATAGCTCCAAGAACTAATGCTTTTCTCGACTCTAACATCTGCAGGCACCTTGCTATTCACCGCCGTATCGTTTGATTGCTTCTATATAATTCGTTAGCATTAACGGATTACAACCGAACAGTAAGACATTATTTATATCAGATAAGATTTCGAGAAATAGACTTGAAAGGTTTGTAAGATGATTTTAAAAAAATGGTTTCGAGCGAGAAGCGTATTGACGTATGTGGGTCGTTGAGCATATTTACAATTTAAATGAGATTTATATCATGACCAGTTGTGCGCCACGAAATTGCTATTTTTTATTTATTGTTTTCCGGACAATTACAAACAACCAAAATGCAACTAAGTGGAACCGTTGTAGTGATTGTACAAGTCGCGATACTTGCAGCAATTTATGTTTTCTGTAATATGCTTCTCTATTTTATTTCACATATTAAACATTGAATTATTGGCACCAGTGCGTAGTATCGCATAACAATAGAAGCCCCATCACTGTCGGTTCCTCTACCAGGGTCGACGCGGGAGGCACGCCTGTAAGTACTCTCCCCATATTTGATTTATATATAATATTTGTGAATCCACGTGCAATATGTCATTAAAACCTGCCAGATGCTCGGGCAGTTCAGTGGGAGTGACCCGCTGTTGCGGATTCAATGTGCCGTACCTAATTGGGCGTGGCCCGGCCGCTGGAACCACCACTATGATCAACATTTTATATTTAATTAAATTTATAATTAATAAATCACTGACGCATTGCTATCGTTAAATTCACCCGTGATGCTGACGTAACTGTTGCTTGTCACTGTTACTAAAATAATACGGTAAGAGCGCACTCTAGGCCGCGGTGTCATATTGCCGCGGCATTTTGTAATATTGCCGCGTCATTTCGCCCTTCAATCCGGCACCAAGCATTGCTGTTCAGTGGAAATATTTTTATTTTATTTATTTGTTGAACTTTATTGCACAAAATATTACAAAATGTAAAAAACTTAATGTCAGTTGGCATTATTTCCCAGTCAGAAACATCCAGAGTAGTCATATAGGGTATTGGGTAAGAGAAGCAGCATCAGTAAATAAATTACCTACGGAGAAAGCGTTTTAGGATAAATTTGTTTGGGGATTGCTTAATATTCAACGGAAGCTAATTCCAGATTCCTACAGCTGTCGTTCACGAATAGGAAGCCAGACAACAAGTGAACAGTAATGGGAAACATGATTGTATCTACGCAAACCGAAAATGAAACGAAGCCAGTTGTTTAATAGACTATCCAAGTTATTAAGGAGTTCTTGAGAGATATTAGTGCAGCACACGTCACCATAGTCAATTATGGGTGCAACCAAGGATTGAATAAGAAGGGTTTTGGTGTTGGTAGTAAGAAAATGTTTAAATCGATAGAGAGCACGAAGTATTCTATTAATCTTACTACTGATTTAATTAACATGTGTATCCCAGGTTAAAGAAGAGTCGATAAATAGGTCAAAATTCTTAACTCATGTGCTGTACACTACCAGGTTATTAGAAATAATTACTGGTAAAATTTTCAAACTGGATAATTACCGTTTACTGCCCAAGATAATGGCTTCTGTCTTGGACGGGTTCACAAAGACACCTTTTGTGACCATTTATGATATTAGTCAAATCAGCATTAATCCGAGCAATGGCATCATCCAGGTTAATGTACTCTGCCTGAGTGTCTAGTTGCAAGTCCTCAGCGTTAAAATGGTAAGAGCAGCCAATAGATTTAGTGACAAGGTTTATGAAAAGATAAAATAATAAAAGAGAATGCCACCTTGCGGTACACTAGCATCAATTCCAAACCACTGGGACAAATTATCACCCATGCGCACCGCTTGAGAACGCCAGGTTCTCGAAGGTAGGATGGGAACCATTCCTGAACCGAATTAAAGACTTGGATGTAAGAGAGAATAGAGAGGAGAATATTATGATTGACGGAGTGAATGACGGAGTGAATATGTGAGATCGAAGTTGTGAAGCAGATGCTCTGATGACTTATTTAAACTAATGTTATAAAGTGAAAAGGTTTAACTTTTAATTTGTAACAAATCATGAACGATTTAAAAAATTCTTTTATCATTAGAAAGGTACACCTTCACCATATAGGCTATATTTAAAACAAAATTAGGAAAATGAAGCAATTTAAGCAAGATTTGTAGTTTTGTGAGTTTAAATCTAATAAGCTTAAAAGTTATGGCGCCGTCAATTTAAAAGTTCCTTAAGTGTAGTCAGATAAGTCGAGTACAAACGTTATTTGTCTCGTTACTACGAGTCTTACGGAAACGGGAACCACGCGAGTGCGACCGCGGGGCGGCGCTCGTCCGTCCGTCCGTCTTCCTTCCTCTTTCGGCCTGAAATTAGCTATTTCAAATTGTTTAGGTTTAGGCATTCATTTTAAAACTGTGAAGATTGTTTCATTTAAACATTACAGAAAATAATGTTGAATTCGTTATCTTGGCTGGCGTGGTACTCGTGGCTCGATTAATTAATTATTTACTCATTGTGCGCGCGCAGTGCCGCGCACTGCACATTAATAAGAAAAATAAACTGTTCTATGAATAAATTGTTGGCTAATTAGTAAAATGTAAAAAAATTGCAAATAATTATAAATTCCTAACTATCGCAAAACGTCCTTCATGCCACTTTCCTACTAGCGTTATCAAATAAATACATATACTAACAGGAAAATAATAATATTTCCAACGATATGCAGATGCACTCGCCGTCAACAGAACCATAAAAACATAATAATAAATAAGAGCAGTGTTTGTGAGCGGAGCACGTTTCCCATTGAGATATCTCGGCACACACCGACACTGCGCGTGGTGTTATTAGGAAATTGTGCATCAATAGCGGTCGAGTGGAAATCGCCGGACACAACAATAGACAATTTGTGTTATCAACCACTTGTGTGCTCCCCCCCCTCTTCAGTCGCCCCCCCCCCCCGCCCCCCTGTCGGCCCGCTCCACACTCACACGGGACCTCTATCGCAGAACTCAATGCCAACTGTTCAGCCTCCACTCGACAAAATCTGTGATAGCATATCACGCGCGCTTCTATGACACGCTGCGCTGTTGCAACAAATCATTCTCGAATTTCCGTAATCTAACAATATGACTAACTTCCCGTTAGGTTGGCCTATTTTACAAACGAAACATTCTGGTAAAATATATGGAGAAATATATCTTCAAAACAGAAATGTCTAATATCCAATATAAAATAATAAGTTGAAGAAACTTTGAGAAAATCACACAAATGACCCGCTAGATGATGCATTTTTAAAAATAATTGTCGCATCTCAGTTAATATTTTCGTATATTTTATTTACATTTATTGTAAATTTGTAGTATTTTTGCTGCACTGTTTCGGATGGATATACCGCCATATGTTCCGGTACCTTAGTCACCTCTTACGACACTTGGTACGGGAGGAGGTACTTTTCTACTCCACCGGCACTCCTTAGCACCAATAATATATACTGAATTTAAAAATGGGGAGGGAATAGCAATCCCTCCACTCTTTTGTTCACCAAAAGTGTACGATGACACTTTTGGATGTAAAGTAAGGTACATACTCGTACATACATCTTTCGATCGCTTTCCGCAATTGAAGGTTCAACAAATTGCTACGGGATCACAAATCTCGCCCCCCTTCACCCAGCCACCATTTGTGCGGCGACATTCGTGGCCGCTAGAGTATAACGACAAATAATCAAATGTCCACACAGGCTTTCCGCTGCTCTGGGGCCGAAGGAGGTACAGATATAAAAATGTAGCTAATGAAGTAATGTGTGAGGCACGCAGTCGACTGGGTTTTTCCACATATACTTGAAAGGCAAGTGCAGCTCTAACGGCCGCCAGGAGCCAATGGACTAGGTTCTAGAACAAACGCGCGAGGGCGCTGGGAGTGGCGGGCGGCGGGCGGCGGGCGGCGGGCTACTGACTCACGCGCTCACTCGATCCGTGTTTAATAACAGATCATCACTCACCTTGGGCCGCCGGAGGCTCCATTGATTCGCAGCGATTACCTCACGGTGCAAATGATCACTCATTACTATTTTGTACTCCGATGACCCACTTGTACAACGTACCGTTTTTCTCAATAAATATCTACTAAGTATCGTAACAGTTTTACTTGAATATTTACAGGAATACAACATTTTACGCCCGCGATTACAGGGCACCCGCGACTTGCTCTACGTACAAATAAACTATTATTACATATTTAATTTCGCTAATGTTTCTTTCGTAGAGACCCGATCCTGCTCTCCGGGCGACGTTAACAAGGGTGCCGCTCAAGACGTGGATACTTTGTTATTTTTTTATTCGATAGTTAGACAAGTAACTACAACTAACTAACAACATCGCATTAAAATGGTATCGGCTTTTTACAGGTTTATATTTAACTAGCTTTGCCCGCGACTTCGTCCGCGTGGAATAGTTTTTTTGGGTACCAAACCTCTTCACCTTAACTTATATATAAACTTTGAATGTTGTGTTTATTCATATCGAATCAATGGCCGGAAAAATAAGTGTCAAGTTTCTAGCTCTAAAAATAGCGATACTTCCATACAACTTCTCATGCCGCTTTTCGACCTTTTTCGAATAAAAATTGGCTATATCCTTTCTCAGGGTTTAAAGATTGCCTGTACCAAATTTCATCAAAATCGGTTGAGAGGTTTAAGCGGGAAAGCGTAACAGACAGACAGAGAGACAGAGTTACTTTTACATTTATAATATTAGTAAGAATGATAATGTAATGGATTTTCTCATGGGTAGAATCCATATCAATTCCGCTATGATATCATACAACACACGAGCACAGAGTCAGACCCGCTCTATGTACCTACATATATTTACTATTATCGGCAGCTTCAGAGAGTCGTCTACTGAATGGGCCTGTTGCGGCGCGACCAGGGCTTTGGCCGGCGACGAACTTATTGTTGGTGAGAGAGACCGTATCTTCAAGACGTGTCGAAAGTTTAGGCAATCGTTCCAACAATACGTTTATTCCTTTCGAATATTTCTCGGGTTAGCTTGAATAGCGTGGAAGCGGATTGATCAAATATGGTTTTCACTTCGGAGACAAACCCTCAAACTCTGTGTCACTATCGACCACTAACGATGAATTATTTCAAATTTGAATATTTGCGTCAGATTGTTTAACTCGATAGGGGAGATACACTCACCAGAGAGTTTAAGAGTTGGGTAGACGTCGTCGCGCGCATACCTTTTTTATTTATGGCCCGATGGTGCGAACGGAAGTGATCCTCTCAATTGCGCCCAGGATCGTGGGCTCGATGCCCAAGACCAAGACAAAGAACACAGGGGAACAGTGTTTTTGCGGCATGGGATCTAAAAACTGTTTTAAGGTCAATTTGAGCTGCTGAGCATTAAAATAATATTTGATTAGCTGGATTGATTCTAGTTTTTGAGATAAAGCTAACCAACCGCAAATGACGAAAATCATTTATTTTGCAAATAAATTCGTTTACTACTTTAACTATACGTTGTTATTATATTTTATATGAAGTATTGCAAAATGCAGAGTATTACAAAAAACGTTTTCTGTATGATTTACGAGCGTGTTCTTCACTATGACAATCCCTTTGTAAGGTTCAACAGTAATCTGCCATCATGTGGTAGTCCCACCGTCGTCGGTACCTTTCTTCTATGATACGAATGTCCTGGTGGAAACGTTCTCCCTGTTCTTCACTATGATCGCCCAGATTGTCAGGAAATCTATCCAAACGGCTGAGTAAGAAATGCACCTTAATGCTCATATGCCCAAATTTCAAAATGTTTTAGCATGTTGTCGACTATTTCTCGGTAGTCTTCTGCTTTACGGTTCCCTAAAACATTTTTTACTACCGATACGAAATTTGTCCAAGCATTACGTTCTGTTTGGGACATGTGGCTTGTGAAATTGTCGTCATTCATTAGTTTGCGAGTATGTGGGCCATCAATGATTGCTGCTTTCAATTTTTCCATAATAAGTCCAGCAAAAAATCGACAAATATATTTAAAACAATGACCACTCTTATTCAAGGCCTTGACAAACTGCTTCATTAGTCCGAGTTTGATATGGAGTGGTGGCAGAATGATTTTTTTCGATCTATCAAGGGCTCATGAATGATATTAGATTTTCCAACAGTCATACTTTCTCTTGGTGGCCATACTTTTCTGCTCCAATGTGCCTCTTTTGCTCGACTGTCCCATAAGCACAGAAAACAAGGGTATTAGTGTATCCACTTTACTGCCCTGATAAAAAAATTACCATCTTCAAGTCCACACAAACAGACGTTTTACGTTTTAATGTGCTTTACCTCGGAATATTCGTAATTACAATTATTGTAGGTATTCAAATTAGTGAACAGAACTGATTCCGCAGAAAAAAAAAATCGTTCCCTAGAATAATAATATGATGAACATTTGTGTTTGTTCTGTCTATGTGTCTAAATTGAAAATCCCAGAATGTAATAGTTAAATAAAAAATAATGTTATTATACGTACATAGATACGCGAATGCCTGAGTTGTACGAATGCGACACATCGACACTAGTTTATCGCTTAGTGATTTAGATTAGATATTTACAACACATATTTGGATTCGCTGCCTTCGGTAACTACATATTTTTACTGGAATTTCTGTTCTTGCGCACGTGTTTATTCGTTCAGATGCACACTTCTAGCAGCTCAGCGCAGGAGTTATGCCGCTCACATTTTGCTATTAATAATAATAATAAATGACGGGCCCGATGGCGCAGATGGTAGTGATCCTGTCTTGTGCACCAGGGGTCGTGGGTTCGATTCCCGCCCAGAGCAAATATTTATATGATGATATTTGTGTTTGCTCTGTGTATGGGTGTAAAATATATGTATTTAAGTAGTATATTTGTGATTCCTCTGTTGTCTGGCATTCGTAACACAAGCGCTATAATAAATTCACACGACATCTCGTGCTTCACACATCATCATGAGTTACGGACATCAGACAACAGAGGAATCACATCTAAGTATATTACTTATTTACCCGGACACAGAACAAACACAAATAGTCATCGTATAATAATAATGTTTATCTTGGGTAGAAATCGAACCCTCGACCTTTGTCGCACAAAACTCTCAGATGTTTTTGTTGTAAGTTAAAACGTCTTTAAGTTATTGTCAGTTATCATTTTTTATAAAACACCTCGAATGTCTCGCTACTTGGGGGATCCGTTATCTTTGCAATACATATATTACACATAAATTAACATAATTAGATTACATACAAGCATCCGCGCAACCTGTGCCAAGGCAACGATTGTAACACGTCTTTGTATCTTTCAAGAATTTCATTATATAACATTACATAAAATTGGGCCAAGTATATTGACTACTGCCCATGGGCACGCTGGGATGGACACGATTATGATATAAAATGGGGCCGACATTTTATATGAACATTTCTAACAATGGATCCATAAAGACTGCCTTCATATCCGTGCAGCGCAAAAATTTAATTTAATAAAGTGAAGCTACTGGGCGATGTGGCAAAATGTCGTCAAGTAACAAGGCAGGCAACGCTCTAGTGCCTCTAGTGATATCCTTGTGATATTACGGGCGTCTGTATGCTTCCTGGTTGGTCTGTATACTGTATGCTTGTTTGTTGACGTGGAATTATACGAATTTAAGGGTTATGGTTTTGTCTTCCAAAATATGGACGGTATTTATTAGAACAACACAAAAAAATGTATCTATATTAAATATAGCAACAGAAATCGTCAATTTCATTATTATCGTCTGTAAAGTAAATAGACTTGGTTGAATGTTCCGTTGCCGCAGAGGCTTAGAACAACTGTCCTTGGACACACTGCAGAGTGTGTTGCGTTCGCTGCGCGCGTCACGCGTTGCGTGTTGCGTATGACGGTCATCCATCGCGCGCCGCAAAATAGCGCAGGGAGTTAGACGGCGCGTGCGCACCGGTGCAGCGACCGGCTGTCCTCAAGAGGAGCGCGGCCGACTGGAGCGCGCATGTTCGTGTCATAAATTCCAAACCGGTTCCCATCCCGTGCCGAGACGTTTCCAATCTCTTCACTCGGATAGCCGGCCTGTCCTTGCTTCTAATTTACTCATCCGAATATTATTCATACATGTTAGTTACACAACGACACAACTTCCTTAGTCGCAGCCGACGTGGCGGCCGAACCCACCAAGAAACGTCTCCAACCAAGAAACGTCTCCAACTGTCCCGCATCCCGCACATAATAGCGCTCGCCGAATGCTGACTATTCAAAAGCTATATCTCGTTGGAATATTAATAGCTCGCAGAGATGTTTACTTCATTGAATCGTAATTCGCAGGAGGTAGAGCCGCTTGATAATGAGGAAAATTCAAGGATTATGAGACGACTTATCCGGTTGGTTACTAATTTGTAACTGCAGATATTGGATTTGCGACTATCCATTTTTACCACTTGATTAGTGACCATAAAAGTATTTGAACCGATTCAACTGTGGGCACACCGCACCGAACGCGTACGTCTGTCTGTGTATGTTCAATAGTTTCATTTTATTTTTATTAAGTATTGTTTAATTTGGTAAACCCTCGATATTTCGTCACTTTGTGATATTATCTAATAAATAATCGGTGAAAAGCTGTACTTATCCAAATTACTGTAGGCAGCAGGTGTAAGTTACCGGTGCAGTTTATGCAGCCCCGGCGTGGTACGCACTAATCAGCCGGACCAACGAAGGCCGCCTTCAATCTCAGCAATCCCGCGTTCTACGCACAATCGTTGAGGCACCGCGCATGGTACGAAACTCGACGATACACCGGGACCTGAGAACAGAATGCGTAGAGGAATTCATCCGCAGACTGTCGAGCGCGATGTTCGCGCATGCCTACGGCGCCTCCCTGACGAATCCGCACCTGCGCAGCATAGCGCCGCTGCACGCTAGGACACCAAGGCCTACCAGCGGAAATTCGCGGCCGGTAAGATCGAGCAAGATCCGGGCACAAGCCCGACACCGAAACCTCCTGAAGGGCATCGATGATAATCACCTATTCTCTGATGAGGACAATCCTACTAAGCCCTGGATAACCCTAGCCAAGAGTGGTGGGTCAACATGTACAAGCCAGCTACCACGAAATCGTCTCCAGGAGCCCGCAAAGCGCGTAGAAACAATCGCGCCCTACGCCTAGGAAAAACACGCGGGCAACGGCGCGGAATAAAATAAAAAGCTGTCATAATTGTCTACTGGCATTCTGGCTAATGGTTGTTATGTATAATGTTATGTGTCAAATGAGAAATTCAAAGTATATTTGAGTAACTTGTGAATTTAAGGGCGACTCAACCAAGCAAATTCATCTTTGAGTTTGTTAATTTCATTTACGTGATCCATAACGTGAGGTGATCAATAATATGAAAATCGGTGGCAAAACATGAGCAATTCAGAAGCTGCAGCCTTGGTTAGTTGTTTGGTTAATTGGTTGGTTAGGATAGGCTAGGTTTTCTTTGTATTAAATAAAACTGCAATCTAAGGACTCGTGTCCGTACCTTTTTTCGTGTCAATTTGTTTTTTTTTCTCTTTATTTATAGTCGCTCCACATTGACAAAAATACACAAGTGTTCCTTAATTTAGAATTAACATAGGCGTTTTTTTAATTTTATTTTATCTTGTTAGGACGTGTCCTTTGTTTTTGATATTATTATGTTTTTCCCCTCATTTTATCATAACTTAATATAACATTTTTATTATATACTAACATGGTACTGGTACATGTCTAAACCTATCATTACCACTGCTACCACCAACAGTCAGTCCGAGATTTTTCGTATTACTATCGAACCTCATCGTCATCTGCCCTTATTGCCATTTTCAGATTGTAATCCGAAACCGCTTCTGCTGTGGCCATCCCGGCACTGATTATACGGTTATCTCAGAGCCATACGACGTACCAGATCTACCCTACTGGGCTGAAGACCTGGACAGCACCGTGGCTAATATGTTGTTGTTTTGTGCTGGCGCCCTGGATCTGTGCAGTTAGCTAGTTCAGCGCTGGCGTCCCAGATACTATCTGGGCAGCTGTGGTGTCCCAGACACTATCTGGGCAGCTGATGAGTGGTCCGCAGCTTCTGCGCTGCGTTTTTTTTGTTTTTTTTTTTTGTTTTTTGTTTGTTGTGAGGGGTTGATAGGGGACCTACCCCTTTAACAAAGGACCTGTGATGGCATTTGTGAAAAATACAAAGAATCCCCGGCTTAGCCGGGGAATCCCTCCCTGAGGTTAACAGCCTCAGTGTGGCCCATGTATGCGGGGGGGCCAACAACTGCCGATCCGAAGAGGAAAGTGCGCAAACACCATCAGGCGCACGATACCGTTCATGTGAACCCAAGGGGCGTAGCTCGGCCGGAACGGAGCGACAAGAGCTTAGCTCGAGCGTAACAGAGCACTCTGCGCCTAGCTCAGGCGATAAAAACGAGCAACCAGATGAGCCTATGTTTTCGGCTTCAGAGGAGCCGAGGCAGTCCGACTCTGAGTACAGAGAAGGTGATGGGGAAGGGGGCAATCCTGTGGCGGGCACGAACATTTCAATCGTAACGAGAGCGAGGAGGAAACGCGCTTCAGAGCTAAAGTTCGTCCCTAATTCAGTTGGGATGGATGGCAATGTCAAGGTTGCTGCCGGAGTACCCAAGATCTCCAAGGCTGAGGGATCTAGTCGAGGACGACAAAGGGAGGTGTTACAAAGCGCGGACGCCCTTCTACAAAAGAAATGACAAGAGGTGAAGGAGACGATGCGCTAACGTCTCCCACGCTTAAAGAAATGACGAAAGTTAACGCAGAAGTCGTAGAAGAACTATACAACTGCCAGGGCAACTGGGATGAGGACTACAGTGGAACAGACTCCACTAGGGCGTCGACGCCAGTGCCAGGTCCTGTGCAAGAGGACGCCGCAGTAGAGCTTAGGGCGGAAATGAATAAAAACCTGCAAGCCATCACAATGGTGGCCACAAAATCTGGGAACTTAAAGGGTACTTACCAGAAAATTCTGAAGGAGGCTACGAGAGACATTGCTAAGATTCTCGATGGTCTCACGATAAGATCTTCAGAAAAGGAGACAAGGAGAGTGCATTCTGAAAACATGCGTCTTAGTAAGCAATTAGCACAATTGCAGGAGGAGGTGAAGTCTCTTAGGAAGGCTTACCAGAAACGTGGTTCTTCGAACCATAAAAAGGCGTCTGCTCCGATAGTAGTCAGCTCGGAAATGCCCCCAGTCACTCGGGCTGACCTAGAAGAGTTTAAGAAGTCCCTTATAGAAACTCTTGGAGGCATAAATTCAAGAATATCTGGGTTAGAAGGTCGGCTCTTGAGGCCACCACTAGTGTCTGATATGAGAAAAGAGCAGGCAAACGGAGTCCCAGCTCCAAAAGTGGGGAAATCGTCGCTGCAACAGCAGGTACGAGTGACAGCGGTGCAAGCACAAACTATTACAGAGGTTCCTTCGACAGTGCACAAACAACCTGGAGTGTCCAACTACAGGATGCCTGCTGAGAGCGCGTGGACCCAAGTTGAGAGTCAAAGCGCTAAGAGAAAGAGGCGTCAAGCAATGCAGGCTGAGCCGGTGCCGGAGCGCATAGCAAACCCAGGCCCGGCCACTGAAAAAAAAAGGGGTAGGAGGAGGAATAAGAGCAAGAGGAACGACCTTGCAGCACTAAGAACTGCAGCTGTTGTGCTGACGCTCACACCTGAGGCGATCCAGAGTGGCAGCACTTATGCTTCTGTCTTGGGAAGAGTGCGAGATGTAGTGCAAGACCAAATTAAGGATCTCGGTCTGGATGAGGGTGTCAGGTTTAGACATGCTGCTACAGGCGGCAGAGTCTTTGCCATATCAGGACCGTCTGGAAGAGAGAAGGCGGACGCTCTAGCGGCAAAACTAAGAGAAGTCCTGACGAATGCGGTGAAGGTCTCGAGGCCAACTAAGTGTGTCGACTTGCGGATCTCCCAACTGGACGACACAGTCCAGAAAGAAGATATTGCTGATGCAATTCTCAAAAAAGGTGGTTGTTCTTTTGATCAACTGAGAGTAGGACAAGTACAAGTCAGTGCGGGACAGGCAGGAACTGCCTTAGTTAGGTGTCCTGTTGCTACAGCCAAGACTATCCTTCAGTCTGGCCGACTCATGGTTGGCTTCACTTCCGCTCTGGTGCGGAAATTAGACCCACGACCCTTGCGCTGCTACAGCTGCTTGGGGCTGGGCCATACAAGCTCGCGCTGTCCTTGTCAGGTGAATCGTAGTGGACTGTGTTATCGGTGCGGTAAGGAGGGACACTTCGCGAACAAGTGCTCAGCGGAGTACCACTGCACGATATGTACTGATGCTGGCAGACCGTCTGGACATAGAATGGGAGGTCGTAAGTGCAACCCTCCACACGCTAAGCCAACAGAGGGCCCAGGGACTCGTGTCTTAATAATGACTGAGAACCTTAATTTGCCGGAGGAGATGGTAATGGCGGAATCAGATGAGTCAGGCGATGAGTAGGTCACAATAGTACCAATTCATCCAGGCTAACGTTAACCATTCCTCTAGGGCACAAGACCTGCTCACACAACTCATAGT